>JAODAL010003676.1:0-169233 GCA_025379985.1 Phyllomedusa bahiana
ATGGGGCTCCTAAATTTTGGGGAGTTTGGAACAAGCTGGACCCCCCCACTTCGAAGCAAGGGTTTGGGGGCTGCCAGCTGTCGGCTTCTTTACCCAGTCCTGGATTTTTTCAGGGGGGTAAAGACAATATTAAGCAGCACCACTTCATGGTACAAACCTACTGGGTCACCAGTTAGTTTAAATTATGTCAGAGAGAATATAGGAATAAATATGGTGTTTGCGACATACCCTCAATGAGTGTTCAAAAACTGGAAACAAAGGAATATTGACTAATCACATCTGAGGACCAAAATGTTAGGAAACAATAGGATTTGAGCATTGTCTGGGTTTCTTAAAAAACCCCCAAAAAACCCCTAACAAAGAGATTTGGAAAATCTTATTCAACATGTCAAAGAGCTCCAAAAAGGGCAAAATTGCTTTATTTCATGTTACTAAAATTCAGGAGTGACGGGAGAAAAGAGTCGGGCAGAAAGCTTCCCCCATTTAAAGGAAAAGCACCATTGAAATCCCCTACCCCCCAAATTTGCTAATACATAGGAATTTGGGAACACAGGCTTAAATGTGTCGGGGGGAAAATGAAAATCACTTCCAGCTGATTAAAATAGTACAAAAAAAATATACCATTTTTTTTTTTTGTTCAGATTGCTTCATCCTTTGGAGTTAAATGAAAATTGGGGTCTTTCAACAAAATATCTCGTATTTATAGGGGGAAAAATGAATTTAAATGAGGGTGAAAACTAACACATTTTAACATATCAAGAACCTTCTCTCCCAAGGCCCTTTTTTAAGACCAATTTTTCTCTCCTTCGCAAATGAGCTAGAAAATGCCTGTACATATGAAAAATTTCAATGACACAATCCTCATTGACTCCTAGAGTAAAAAAAATGTAAACTAATTTCCTTTTAAACCCCTTTGTTGTATTGGGAAAAAAAAAACCCGTTTAATTTAAAAAAAAATTTTCAAGAAAAATGTCCCGGCCTTTTCCGGGAATTTTTTTTTTTGCATTTTTTGGGCAAAAAAGGGGAAATAACAAAAATTCCCTTTTTTAAAATTTTTTAAGGGGTCCACACATGCCCCAGTCCATTCTTTTTATGCAATTTTCCAGTAAGCCCAGAATTTGTTTTGGCTGAACTTAGAACTCCCAATAAAATGAACGGCCATCCATGTCCTGCCATCTCTCCGTACTACAACGCACAATTTGGGGTCCAATTCTCAAGGTAGGAAAGTGACCCAGATCATTATGTTATAATGCCATACATTTCTGAGATGGGAATATTTTTTAAGCTTTTTTTCTACTTTGATTCTTACTGTTTCAAAGTCCAATACAGAATGTTGACTCTGGAGTCAAATGCCTGTGATCCTAATTAAAATACCAAATTTCAGTGTTTCTGTTCTTATCCTTGTATGAAATGTGTTGCATTACTTCTACTGGGAATAAGAGAAAGAGAAATTACATTGTGCACATATGAAAAAAAAAAAAAATGTCCAGTTATTATTTTTCCCACTCTATTAAAAAATTTTTGGGGGAAAAAAAGGGTTTTGTAAAGCTTTTATTTAAAGGGGTTTCTCATACATGATTCATTTTTGCCTCATCCTTTTTTCTTGGCATTTTAAATTCGGGGGGTGTTTACTGGCTCTATAAGCTGCAATAAAGGGAAAAAGGTTTTAGTATAGAAACCATGCTGGACCCTATCCGGATAATCAAACAGGTCTTAGCTATACGACCTGGGCCTGATGCAACCAACAAAAAGGGATTCTCAAATAGGTAGAATTTTAAGGGACCATATTGCAAAGTCTTGTTTTTGCAACATCTTTTCTGCAGCCCTTGAAAAAACAACCCCTTTAATTTCTTCTAACTATTCTTGTTTTTGATGTCTAACCCTCTTTAAACCCCTTATGGAGTTTCTTTATTACTGAAAATTCCAAGTCTTGTAACTTCTGTGTTCTAGGGAACTCCTGACCCTATTCTAAAGAACAAAGGTTGGGAAACACTATGTCAGTGTAATTAATAGACTATAAATAGTACAAGACTTCTTTTTCCAAAATGCTATACCCATTTTAGAAATACTCTAGGGAAAACGAAATGCTAAAAAAAAAATTTTGGGGGGTAAAAAAAGGGATTAAAAATCCAAGCTCACCAAGATGGGATAGTTGACTTGTGTTTTTTTTTAAATTTTTAAATGGGTTTTAATGTAGTTTTTAAATCTTTTTAATTGTTTTTTTGAATTTACAATTTGGTATATGAAAAAAATTATGTGCACTTAGTTTTTGACATCTGCTGCAGTCTCACATTAGGAAGACCTAGCCCCATATATATTTTTGTTTTCTTTTTTTTCTAGTGAAAAAAGGAAACTTCTTCTATAAACCCCAAACTGGATTTTTATGTTCTGATTTCATTTTTTTTCTTATAGCCATGCATGAATAATACATACATACCAGTAGTTGTATAATTATATGTGTAGACATTTTTTAGAGAATGATCAATGTGCTTCATCCTTATCTTGGAAAATGCCAAATATGTTCTTTTTTTTCATCATGAGCTGTTAATATTTGCTCCTTTATAACTAAAGCGATCATTAGAAATTTTTCAGAATCATCCTTCTGCTTCTGTTTTTATTCATTCTTTTAAAATCTAGAAGAACTAATGAAGGTCTTTTAATTAGAAAATTTACAAGTTTCTTTATCAAAGTCCACTGTTTAAAAAAAAAAAAAATGCTATTTTTTCCCAAAATATCAACAATGCTGAGACTTTTTGTGCAGAAAAAAAAAAAAATTTTTTAAAAAATAAATATAAAAAAATTTATCAAATATAATAAATATCAAAACCCTGTCCCGTAAAGGCGATGTGGGCCGTAAAAGTCACTGAGGGAAGCTAATGGGGGAGCAGAAAGGAACCATAAAAAAATCACGGCTTTTAAACCCCCCAAGGAATTGTACCAAAATGGATCACGGATACATTCCTGCCAAATAGAGCAGAGGGAAAACGCAAGCCAAAACTAAGAAAATAGCTATTATTAGGTATTTCCCCAAAAGCAGTTTTATAATATTTTAAACCTACAACTACTTGAATTTGCCCTGTTTTCAATGTGTGATGATTTGCAATTACGGTATTTTTTCCTGAAAAATTTTGTATTAAAAAGGGTATCCACGAATTTTATTTTTCAATATGGTTAATGGTATTAATCCAAGTAAACCTAGTGCCCTATTCCCCAGGTAAGTATGTAATCCCGGGGGTCCAAATGATAAAAAGCAAACTATTTTTCCTCCAACCAGGACACATTTTTCCACTTTTCTATAATCAAGTTCAGTTGCTGATGTGTCCTTCAAGGCACTTAAAGCTGGAAACAGGAGACAATGTGGGCCCTCTGACCAGACAACATCAGGCTACAATGCACTACATCTAGACTCTGTTTTATTTAAACCAGCATTAACTTTTCAGTGATTTGTGCTGTAATAACTTTTCTGTGAGATTGGACCAGATGGACTAGCCTTATGCATCAATGAGCATTGAGCATCTATGACCCCTTAACTAGTTGCCCTACTTAGAATTACTTTTAGTAGGTCCTAACCACTGCATGTACTGTACACACTCTTTTGGAGATACTCTCACCCAGTCATCTAAATATCACAAACTGGCTTTTGTCAAAGTTGATCAGCTCCATTATTGCCCATTTTCCTGCTTCAATAACATTGACTTCAAGATATTGAAGCTGATGTTGCTGCTTAGTATATCCTATGTGTTCACAGGTGCCATTGTAACCAGATAGTTAATGGGGTTTTCCCATTAAAGACATTTATCAAATATCCCCAGCTAAGCGCGTCAATGAAAGTGGACATGAATTGGTAAAATTTGTCAAACAATTGACTGTAACCATAACCCTAACCGTAAATTGTGGTTAACGTTTTTTTTTTTACTGGATGTGAAATAGGTTAACTTACCCATTGCCTGGTGCTTCCGTTCCGAGGCGCTAGTACACTGACATCTCTTCCTTCTGTAGTCACTTTAGACCCAATATAATATTAGAGTTATTTATGTAGGGGTAAACAAGAAGTGACCCCAGACAGAAACAATGTCAATGCCCTATTAAACTCAGTAAAAAAAAAACCCTAACCCCAATTTAGAATTAGTGTTATTAATATGGTCAAGAATATAGTAAAGTTAAGGTTCAGGCTCACAATGAAAAAAAATTGGGTTTAGGAACCCAAATTTTTTCACAAATAGGGTTCAAACAAACAGGGACAGATGCAAACAACACAATTGATAACTGTCTGATCGATAGGGGTCCTCCTTTAGTGCTCCAGCCAATCACTAAAATAGGTGCCCCATTAAGTAAGGAAGGATATCTATGCAACAGAGATCGAATATTCAAATCCAAATGCTGTGCTCAACTTTCTTTATCAGCCCCATAGACTTTGAACAGAGCAGCAGTGTGCATGTTTGACCATTGGTCTATTCAGACTGTATGAGCAATTGGTGGGGAGTCCCAGCGCTAGACCCTCCAGAGATCAGACATTTATTATCTATCCACGGGATGGATGATAAATATCTATCACGGGAAAACCCCTTTAATATTATTCACTTCATCTTTCAGTGGTTTTCATATTAAGGCTGTTGAGTGTCTATCTTCTATCCTCTCCTACTATCTCCTTCACCTTCCCCTCTTTGTTTGCAAGCTCTGACACCAAGGGAATTGCGTTCATTGTATTTGCTTTTTATCATTTATTCATGTAATGTATTTAAAGCCACTGTCTTTCACATGTACAGCATGCCTTTTTTCCTCTCTAACAATATCACAAAGGTCTTCAGTATTGAGTAGTGACTACTGTACATTAATCGCCGTGTAAGGCTTGTAGGATTACATCTGAACAAGTCATAAGCCGATGTATGCAAGCTTCCTTTCTTCCTGGTACAAGCTAAAGTTATTTGTCAGACACGAAGGAAACAATAGCAGTTATCCAGTTGGGTAAAATCAAGCTGAACTGAAGTAATTCCATTCAATAGCTTTCCCTCTAGATTGGCATGATTCCAGGATACGTAAATTGCTTCTGTGTGTAAAATACTCCAATGGGTTCTTCTTACCAGCAGAGAAAAGAGAGAAGGATGATAAAGCAGCTTTATCATATTTTCTTCTTCCTTGCTCTGTAGATGTAGAGATGTATGGAGGTGAGTACACGTGCATAGGTAGACATAAAGTACGGTATAAGACAGTAAAGATTTCCTTTTTCATATATTACCTTACGCAAGCGGTGAGCTCCTCCTTGTACATACAGAAATGAGAATTCCCTTTTGCCTATATGTCGTGCACAGTAGGGAAAGCAGAACCAATCTTTTGCAGAGAAACAGTTTTTATAAATTGTATGTTTACCCCATACTGCAGCAATCAAACAGTTCTAAGAAACATCAGAAAGGTGTTATCTTCAGATGGCGTTCAAAGATTGCAACTCTTTATGAACCTGATTTACACTCCCAAGGATAAACTGCTAGGCGAAGATGAATTGGTTTCTCTTCCTGGCAGGACCCTCATTCCAATTAGCTTTGCAGACAGAACCAACAGTCACAATTTTCTTAACACCTTGAGAGCAAGAGAGCTCGGCAAATTGCTGTCCTGGCCTGTGGTGTTTTGAAAGCGTCCCCTGCATTTGATGAGTTAAAAGGCTTTGTAATATTTAGGTAAAATAAACCTTCAAATTTGATTCTGGATATTTAAAAAGGAACGACTACAAAACTTTGGACTAATGGAATTTTTTTTTCTAAAACTACATGACCACTGTTAATAGGACCAATACAAATCTTTTTTAACTGCGTTTATGCCTGAAGCTCGGTAATAAGGGCTTAATCTATAGATTATTTTGTAAGACTGTCTATGTGGAGAATAGATAAAACTCTGCAATCCATCTGATTTCTAAGACGTAGCCCAGACTGTTGCAAAATTCCAACATGAAGATACGCTTTTAACACTACTTTTAGCAACAGAGATACAGATGTAGCAAAGCTAAACTTGTCAGGCAACGCAGAATGAAATCACAGCGCAGAATATATATCAACTTTTTCAATGCTTTTAACCCCTTCTTGCTTTGCGCCATAAATTTACGCAGCGATGGCATGGAGGGTGTATGGAGCAGGCTCACTCTCTAAGCTCACTCTCTAAGGCATGCCTCTATATAAATATATGAATATATAATATATATCAAATCCCCCCACGCACTCTCCTCCTCACAGACCTTCTCCTCTGCTCACCACCTTATACCCTCACACAACCGTCTCCAAGACTTGTCCCTGCTTCACCCACATCTGGAACTCATTCCCCAACACATCAGACTCGCCTCCATTTCACCAGTTCAAAAGCAACCAAAAACCCCCATTTCTTCAGGTTTGCCTATAACTTCACTAAACTGTCACATTCCTCCACAGACATGCCCTGCCCCCACCCCTGTTTTTTCCCCCCTCCTTGTAGTTTGTAAGCCCCGGGGAAGGGTCCTCCCCCCCTTGTCGTGCCAATTGTCATTACCTTTATCACTGTCTCTTTTCTTATAAAATGTATGTAACCCCCCCGAAGTACAGCCCCGGAATCAGGCGTTTTAAAATAATAATATAATAATAATAAAAAATAATAAAAATAAAATTTTGGGCAGGTGCACCTGCTAGATAAAGATGCTAGTGGCCAAGATTGGAGACAACCCAACCCACCCTTTTCATTCAACTTCCCAGGGTTAACACAACCCCGGGCATCAAAGATACTGAAGGGGGAAGTGGTCCATTGCTGGACATTCCCCCCACAATGTGATCGTGGATAGCTGTGTGACTAATGAAAACCTCTGTAGCTTCTATGTTAGTACACCTATTGCACCCTGTAGATCACATGTTCTTTGTTTGGGGAATAAAAGTTAAAAAGTAAAAAGTTTACAAATAAATATCAGAAATTGAAAATACAATTTTTTGCCATTTTACAAATAAAATAAAAGGTATCCCTGCATCAGTAAAAGTCTAATTCAATATTTGACTTTCTAGAAGAAAAGAGGTTAATGACTTCTGTTGTAACCGTAGACTGGTATTGTCTTGTCAGCAAAAATTCATTATATTTAAATGTAGCTTCATTTATCCTGTACAGTGAACACTCTAGAAAAAAAAACACACTAAGAAAGTAGTTTTTTTTATTTTTTGTGATTGAGGGGTTAATGGCTTCTGTTTTGATCTAAGATTAGACGCCACAAAAATCGATGGTATCACCATCAAGTTAAAGGGCATTTTCACACGATGGATTTGGCCGCGGTTATGAATGCGGGTTCCGACGCGGTTTCCACGGCCAAAACCGCGGCCAAATCCTGCCTAGTTTATTAACATGGTTTCCGAGACCACGGCCAGCGCCCGCGCCGCAATCTCGCGTCTACCGTGTGAACGTGGCCAAACTCTGCTACATCCATACAAGTTACTGCAGCTTTGTCCCATTAATGTGATCGGAACAGCATCACTACTAAAAGTATGGTGATGACAAGTAAGAGCAGTTCTATACATTGAAGAGGCAGCGATGCTTACATGAGTACCATGACTTTTCAATAACTGGTGGGGGTGCACGATGTTGGACCTAAACCAAACTAATATTGATGGTCTATTCTATGGACAGGCTACTGGTAATAAAAGACTGGATAACCCCTTTAAAATCTGACTTTATGAGATACAGTTTCCACTGGACATAACCATGGCAGGGCCATCTTTTCCATTGATCACGCTAGGCAGTTGCCCAGGGGCCCCACAAGTATAGGGGCCCCTGGTGGTGTATGTTTGTTCCAGGAATACAAGAAACATAGCTTGGATACCCTTGGTTAGCTTTGCTTATTTAATGGTCTGTGTGTTTTTAGGATATGCAAACAGTTAAAAACCATGGTGGAGAAGGGAGCCAAAGGCTCCCTGCCAATTAATCTTGTAGACTGCATGCTGCTGGTGTCCAGACCTAAGTGACGTGATAATATGGTTGTGTTTGGGGGGTGGCTAGAGGCATGACCTAGTGTGATGTCATGTATTACAGCAGGGCCCAATGCAGTGCTCTGCCCAGGGGCCCATAATGCTGTTAAGATGGCTGTTATGACATAACTGCCCATAAGTATGATAAGGAATGGGTGTTGTGTAATTATGTTGCGCCATGATATATTTGTTATTCTTTATAGACTCCACAGACAATAGCAGCTGATTATTGAAGGCTTAAGATGGCTGGACCCATGACAAGCATCTAGTTTTCATTTAGGTAGGAGTTTGTCCTTATGAAGGTTAGTGTACTTTAAGGACTCTTGTTTGCATTAAAGCTAAACTTCGTCTGTGCATTCAGGTAAGTTTACAGCTTTTCCCAGTAGTTCTCTTTCCTCATGTCACATTCAGAGAGGTCCAGGGGGATAAATTTTTGGGATTAGAGATACGCACTTAAGGGCAAATTTAACAAAACTGTCTAATTGTTTTGCTCATAGCAACCAATCAGATCTCAGCTTTAAGTTTTCCACAGCAGTTTCAAAAATTAAAGCTGAGCTCTGATTGGTTGCTATGGGCAACAAAGACATTCTTACCACTAGATGGTTTTAATAAATGAGGCCCATTATGTAGGTGAACAAAAAATAATCTCAGTCTAATTGATTCTCCAAAATTCGTATCACTCCAATAGAGCCTGTTTGTCCCGACACTGGACAGGTGGTGGTCGACAATGATTTTCTTTGGAAATATTCTAAAAAAAGCAATTATATATTTTACTTTTTACCCTGTGACCACTAGGGTGAACACCATGGCAGTTCCCCTTATAGTTTTCGATATACAGTATTACACCATAAAAGATGTGATCCCGAGCTGCAGGCTGACATAGCCTGTTCCAGCGCTCCTTCTGCTTGGCAAGGAGTGCACCAGGCTGTCTGGAATTATGATGTCATATTGTCAGGTGACATCACAGTAAGTGTGCTTGGGCACAAGATTGGGACCCGGCCATGGAAACTGATATTATTTTCCAGAAATTTCTAAAGGGGATCTGCATCAGATTTTCTTTGCCTGTTGCCGAGTCTTGGTGGTGGGTTTTTCTCTGCTTTTATTGATTAACTCTCATGGGTTCCTTCTATTTGTCCAAGATTGCCTGACTCAGCTTGATCATCCATGAAGTGATATTTGACCAGACTTCCAAACTATGTGCTTGGGCTAACTCTTACTATCTATAAATTGTAAAGTGCTGCGGGATATGTTGTCGCTATATAAATAAAGATTATTATTATTACCTATGTTTGACCACATCTCTGATCTGGCCTGTTACCTACAACCGGAGAGTCTAATGAAGACTATCCTTGGGGACTGTGATCTACGACTGTAGTAGAGAATAACTTGACCGTAATATCTGCTCTTATCTTAAACAAAGTCCATTGAACAGCATTGGAAAAGTGGAGATAGCATTCTGTGCGGTAATATTATGTTGCATTATCTGTCAAGTTAATCTTTGCTACATCTACAGGTATTCAACTGTTAGGCCTCGTTCACACAGCTGATTCTGGGACGGATTTAATCCGTATTGCGCGCCATATTTGTGCTCCAATACGGCTGAAATCGGTCCCAGGCATTAAAGTAATCCACGGTTCTCATAGAGAACTATGGATTCCGCCTCCCCTCCCCGCTCGGCTAATACGCCGCAGGGGGAGAAAGTGACATGCACATTATCCCGGCGGGATACGCGCCGTGGATAATGGATGTCTATGGGGCCGGCGAAACTGCCAGTTCCCCCGCCCCCGCTGCAGGCACATGCCGTATTTGCGGGGCGAAATCCATCCCGCAATTATGGCGTGAATAAGCCGTTTGAACATCGCCTTAAAGTCTACAACCCATGCAACTGATCTATATGAATGGTCTCTTCATTTGTAGACCAGCTTTTCCTGTACTAGAGCACAATTGTAGCTCAGTCAACCCTCTACCTCATACTCACAAGTTTGAGCAAACTACACACCTTCATTGTGCTACTCTGCTCTACTATTGTTAAAGGGATTGTGCCAGAAAAGACATTTATCACCTCATAAAGCGCAGATTTGCACTAAGTGTGTAGCACTTGGTTGTCAGGTTTACCAGTGTTGGTTTGCAGGGAGGTATAGTGCACCGGTGCAGGAATCAACCACAGAGACTTCTTTAGCTTCAGAGATTTTGCAGGCTTTACTCTCAGCTCCATATTTAAAAGCATTACACTCTATTATAACTTTACACTGGTACAGCAGAGTTAGGGCCACATGTATGAAAACTGTCTAGGTCTAAGACTTTCTTTGTTGCCCATAGCAACCAATCAGAGTTCCCCTCTTATTTCATATAGTGCACTGAAAAATGAAAGGGGCACTCTGATTGGTTGCAATGGGCAACAAAAAAATTCTTAGACCAAGACAGTTTTCATAAATGTCCCCTTAGTGTATATTAACTGACAGGTCATTCCCTGCCCATCACACTTCAACTTGAGGATGAACAATACCACGTAGAGGGTCTGTATCTTACCCTAGCTTCCATGACTTATGCCTCACTCTTCCAGGAGAAGGGTTCTCCTCATCTCCCTTCTCTGACTAGACCAACCTTACAGCCACTCTGGTGCTTTCCTGGGCACTTGATATGTTCCTTAGCCATAATAGCCTGAGCTTCCCCATGGAACCATACCACCACCAGGCCACAGCAGATGTCAAAAATGTATCTTCTTCTGTTTACCTCTCTCTATCTTCATCATACCCCACTTCACCTTTTGTGCTTCCTCTTTCTTTGCCTTTTCCTATCTCTTTCTCATCTTTCTCTGTGATTGCATCTAGGCCCATTGTAAGGGGCAGTCTGCCATTGAGCCACAGTCAGCTTTTGGTCAAGGAATCTCTTTCACTGGAACTGAACTACCTAACTCTTAGAACCAGAACAGCTCTTACTCTCTCTGGCAGCACATGGCAAACCCAAATAAGGTGCTTAGTCATATTCTCTCATACACACTTTATACCCTTGTATTTACATTAACATGCTCTAGTCATAAGAGGTGGTCCCACTCTCCACAACTTATCCGTAGCATAGGTGATAAATGTCTGATTGCTGGTGGTTTCTGGGATTACCACCAATCGATAAAACAGGGTCCCTGACAGCAAGTCAGGGTTTGGATATGGCAACAGTAGAACATGTGCATTGCTGCTCCATTTAAGGTCTATAGGAGTGATGGGGATAGCCAAGTGCTATACTTGGCTATCTTCATTGCTCCCATAGACTCTTAATGCAGTAGCAGTGCACCTATTCAAACCGTTCTTTACTGCTTGAGTGTGATGAGGAAGGAGTTGGATAACCGAAGGATAAAGTACTGTATTTGATTATCCTCATTGCTGACATAGACTTTGAATGGAGCAGCAGTGCACCTATTCAAACCCTTCTTTGTTGCACAAGTGCCACAAGGAGGGATACGGTGTCGGGGACCCCATTTTATCAATCAGTAGGGCTCCCAGCAGCAGGACCCCAGCGATCACACATTTATCACCTATCCTGTGGACATAAGGCCCACGTAATGTAAATTTTAGCGATACTGATGATGTGTTGCTTATCAATAATACGTTACTTGAAATGACTACTTTGTATGGCCATGTATTTCACGGATGGACTGATTTCAGCTCAGAGGTATTATACTTTTTTGAAGCAGTGAAGCAGCAGGAAGAATTGAATTCCTGTTAAAGGGTTTTCCCCTAGATTAGAGCTGCTCACAGGAGGTCTCAGCAGGGGGGTTCTGTGCCGATCATCATATGACCCTTCTAAAAAAAGTGATTGCCCTAAGCAAAAAAGGAAACATTAATGAGCAAAAGTGTCTGTGATCCATATGACTTGTTCTCCGCATTTCTCATCCACCCATTTTTTTTATAAGTCTGCTGTGCACCAGAATGGCTCCATTCATCTCAAGGTAATCATACCTGATGTAAGTCGAAACAACTTCACATTTTACTTCAAACGATGTAGCCCACTGAACTGATGAAGGTGCCTTTCATACTTTTACTGTCTCTGTATAATGCTGAACTAGACCATTTGAGACAAAACTTCTCTGAAATAACACAGGGGCCTTGACGAAATGCTGCATATGGACAGACTGTGTCAGTAAAAATGCCATAGCCAGTTTACAGCACCTACTTGCTTTTACTTGTTATCTGGCTTGTTGCATTATACAGTATCCAGTGCACTAACTTGCTTTTATTACATGTATAAAGTATACTTGTCTGTTTTTGGCTGTGCTTTTAGTCTGGCTCTATTTTATGAACCTAAGATTTCTACAGCAAATTATGAATAATATTTTTAAGGCTATTGCAAAGGCCGAAAAAGAAAAATGTTAAATCTATCACGTAATACCAAAGATGCCAAGGAGCTAATTGTATTCTTCTGGGTTTCCATAAGAACAACATAGTAAAGCCTGTTTATCATGTTCCATTTTTCCCTGCAGTTTTATGCTCCAGTCCTTATGATTACTACCAACTCCTCCATCACCTTTATTACTCCTCTTTTCTTTTTACTTTATCAGTTCTTGCACACAAAACACCTCATTACTGAGTTCAGTACACTTTCTAAATTTCTTAAGGTCACAAAACCCTACCTCGAGTGTTCTTGTGTTCTGTGTATTAAACTAGTTTAGGTGCTTGAAGAACATCCCTCTCGCGCTTTGAGCCTTCTTTATAAATAACATCAAGTACGGTCTGTTGAAAGCATCTTATCCAATGGCTGGGGTATCGGAAAGGTCAAACCAAGTGTATTTTCACTGTTTTAGAAGATTTTGGAATCAATATCAGCTTAGGCCACATTATTGCTTAAGGAAACCAGGAAACGATTATTATTTAAATGATTTTGTATTTCTTGACGCCTCAAATGATGTACTGCTGTGCAGTAGTAAAATCTGTCTAATGCCAAGGGGTATTTATGATACAGAAAAAAATAAGCTCAGGCTTGTCTTTGAAAAAATGCTATTTAGTTAATACATAGTATTTGTGTTTTTTGTGCCTAAACACTTCAGGGTGCTTAGAACATCATATAAAATAAACTTAAATTTAAATCTACAAATTATGACAAAGAAGTTTTTTTTTTTTTTTTAAATCTTTAAACAAAATTCCTGCCAGCGCTTCATTTCTCGGCATGGTTCTTCTCCAGTCCTGACACCTTCTGCAAATCATATGAAACAGTTGGCTTCTAGTCACAGAAATGCAGAAAAGACCAAAGGATGTAGAACTCACTTCTTTTCATTCTACTTTTTGTTTGGCTTGCCAAAATAAAATTATTCTTTGAAGTTTTTTTTTTTTTTATTTGAATTATTATTTTTGTATTATTTTTCTGTTACTTAAGGTAAATTCCAGTAAAAAAAAAATCATTGTTTTCTGTCTACATTTTTATCTACAATCATGTCATTACATTTTTAGGCAATGAAATATCGGCATATGATAGCAGCAATAGGCGAGAGCTACAAATCTTCTTAGTCCTGTGAATTCTGCTGTTGTCATTGATATTCCTCCAGGTTGACAACTGTTTTGTGTAGATCATTAAGACTATTGATACCCAAATAAATTTGCCTCTCCTTACAGTAGGCTGAGGCAACTGGAGGTGGGAGGGGCACCATCCATAGGCACACTAATGTGGTGAATGGGACGAGGTCCATTCTCTCAAACAAGGGAACGGTGGAATCGCAACCTGGTTCTCCTGAATTTAATTATAACTGCACCTTCAAGATGCAGATACAATTGAATAATAATGAGCTGGTGGGTGCAAAGGAGCCCTGGGTTAAGTTCTCCGTTATTCGGAACTTGATGCTAGTGGTGCATCAACATCATAGGGCACACTTAAAGGGAGCTCGGTGTGTAATGTAAATATTAATAATCTTTGTATATAGATACAACACTTTCTATAGCATTTTAAAATATAGGGGGGTATGTATACAGATAACAACAGACATTACAAAATAATGAGCTATTTAATAATTCATGCAAGAAGTATTAAGATGTTAAGTGCATTAAGGTGAATGGAGTCTTGTGGATATTGTTAAAGGAGAGGATGGTGAAAGGTAAGGAGACAGATTAAGTAATGTGATAGGTCCGCCTAAAAATGGTTTCCAGGGCACACGTTGAACTGTATATGTTAGGAATTGTTTTATTCCTGCTGTCTCATTCCAGAAAATTGATATGCAGTATCAGAATAGTCCTGGAGACCAGAATGCGAGGTTCAGATGATGGTGGTAATAAAAGATTTTCTTAGATTGTGAGCAACATGTAAAGATTATGTAGGGTCTTAGAAAATATAATCCACGGCATACCTTAATTAGTTGAGGTTAAGTGAATCTTTTATTTTCACACATATATACAAAGGTAAATGGGAGCGTTGGATCAGTCACAAGGTTTCGGCTGATATAGACTCTCCGCTTGCCACGCTACTCTCTGCCTCTATGCATATCACCATGCCTCCTTTCCTTACCAGAGTTCAAAGTTGACAAATTGGCTTCCCGGCTTTCCAGGGCACACGTTGAACTGTATATCTTGGGAATTGTTTTATTCCTGCTATCTCATTCCAGAAAATTGATATGTAGAGTTGTAGACAAGGATCAGGAGGAAATATAGGAACCACCACTATAACAAGCTTTGTGGATTACTGTATTCTACAGTATAGTAAGGGCTTAACTAACATAGTAACTGGCACTTAGTAAAGGCATCGGTGTAGATTTCTAAAAGAAAGATGTGGCTGGTTGTTGCATTTAGGATACATTTCAGAGGGTAGGGTTTGGAGAGGGGAAGACCAATTAATAGATAGTTACAGTAATCTAGGTAGGAATATGTTAGGACAACAAGAATTTTGATTCAAATGCTCAGATGCTGGAAATGTTTTTGGGTTGCAGGTGACATAAGGGTGCAATGGATTATATTTGTGCAAGATACAAATCTGAGCCTAGCATGACCACAATACAGAAGGTATGTTACCTAAAAGTATCATACAGTGAAATCACAATATTAATTTTAGGTTGGTTTGTAGGGAGAGATACAAGAAGCTCAGTTCTTGAAAGCTTTAGTTTAAATCATGTAAAGAAAGCACATATGGAGAAATGTATGAAGGAAGGCGCATCAAAGTAAAAAGTTGAGTCTCATTTTCAGTGTATAATATGCCTGAATGTATGAAACAGTTTTTTATGCGATTATAAATGGAGTCGAAAGTTCATTGCGCCTCGCCTGTGTGTTTGCCGCATTAGTAATGAGAAAAACATGTATAAAGGCTATAGATAGGCTGGAAATAAAAGAAAAGTTATTAGAATAGCATGTCATTGAATAGAAACTATGGTACTGATCCTGCTTGGTGGACCACAGGTCCTAGCAAGACCTGTGGTGTGCTGGCTCTTGCCAGAATAAAGGGTGAGAGCAGCAAAAATAAATTTAAAATTTAATGTAGTAAAAATAAAAAATTGTAAAATCTGAACAACAGCATCAGTGGGTTATTTAATTTAAAACTAGTTTTAGATTCTTTTAAACTTAAAACATCTTATAAGAGATATTTTTTATGTTTTTGGGATATTATATATTTTTATATTAATTTTATATGATAACATTTTTTATTAAATTTAAATAATTAAATTTTATATAGTTTGATAATTATCAGAAATTAATTTTTATTATTGTACTGCTGTAAGTTGAGAAATATTGGACATTTTTGCCCTAATGACCAATCTAGCTCCACTTCAACTCCTCAGGCTCAGGCAGACCACATAGAAACATGTCTGCCTGTTCGAGCAGTAATGTGCCTAGTTTTGCCGAACCACATTCATATATTACGAGTGTGGTGTGATACCCCAAGAATGCCGGCAAAACATCTCCTGATGTTAGATGCAATAGAAAGTGTTTTCTTACGAACAATGCACCTAACACATTCATTAGGTTCATTAGACATCGTAGACTGCTCACTTTGGTGCATTTTACGCCAGAAAAGGGAGAAAACCCGATCATACATGTCTCCCATAATGTTAGATACAGCTGACAGACAAACATTAGTGTTTCTAGTAGTGTGTAGGGGTGATGTCATTGGAAAGTTGGTGTTATCAATGTATATATGTTATTTAAACCCAAATTTTGCTGATAGTTTGTCCATTAGTGGATGTGTAGATAGAAAAAGGAGATAACATAGTTACATAGTTACATAGTTACATAGTACTGTTGAAAGAAGACACGTGTCCATCAAGTTCAACCAAGGGTGGGGACTCCTCTCTTCATTGTCAATCGCCCTCAATGTCGCATTTTGCCCCTCTATGTCTAAAATGCGAGCTACCAGAGTAGCAACATGCTCACATCTGCTAGAGCGGTATTCACCCTTGATCTCATGCTCCAGTAGTGCATACATATGGCAGATTGTGCACTGCTGGAAATTGTCAGTGAAGCTGCCCATTATCCAGGTGTAACAGCAATGAAGAGAAAAAAAAAGTTAATGAGATTGAAGTATTAAATAAAAGAGGTTTGTTTACTTACTAGTTTTTTCTCTCCTGTATTTAACTCCGGTTTTTTAACTCAGCATGCTGTTCTCTCAAGCACTCAGTTTGAGCCAAGCAATGGAGCCACCAATAGAACCTAGGGCTAAAACTTAAGAAACCCAAACAGCAAGGGAAAAAGAAGAAGAAGTAAAGCCAACATATTATATACTGAATAAGAAAGACCACCAAGAGTGAGCAGTATCCTTAAGGTCGGAAGAGTGACGCATACTGAGTAGGAGTTAGTAATCTATAGTGTGAAATGCCTTAGGGAGATTCAGAAGAATCAATGCAGAATAACTACTGTGAAATTTAGCCATCAAAAGATCATTTGACACCTTAGCAAGAGCAGTTTTTGTGAGGGGTCAAGAAGAGCAGTTATAAATAATTTCCAGGGGCAGAGTGTGTAATAACATTAAATCCAGGACATTCAGAGTGTATTGTAATTATTATTTTCAGGGTTCACATTGTAAAAACTTATGTCTGTTAACCTGACCTAATAATGGCCATATTTGATTATTACAATAAAAATAATTTTCCCTGATACATTACACCGTAAGCCTCCATCACACCAAGTAGATAACTTGTTGCTAAAAATTTGAATCCCATCCATGTATAACCATTTTGATCAAGATGTACCTCCGTAGTTGTAAACAGGGTTTTTCTTGGTTGGGAAGGACATAAGTTTTGGGTGTGTTTCTGTGTTTTGTACCCTATCTCTTCATGTTGAACCCCCAGCAACTCCTCTGTATTGGAGTCTACACACAACCTGTGACATAAATTCTGCTGCCTAAAAAGCACAGTGTATTGTATCTCCTGTATCTTAGGTCTCTCTCTGTGGCTTATCAACATCCTGAAAATTTACTATGAGATTCCCAGGCAAGCTCTTTTGGGGCATATGGTTCCTAATACCAACATCCTGAAAATTTACTATGAGATTCCTAGGCAAGCTATTGTGGGGCATATGGTTCCTAATGTTACTCTCTGTAGTAGTTTTTACAAAAAGGATAGCAAACAAAAGTTGGACTATTCTCTTCTGAAAAGAAAATTAGGGTTTGTCTACACAGCAAGGATTTATAGTCGTTATTTAGCATTGTTTTTGAATTTTGAAAGCATTTGAAAACCAACTGTGAACCATCCCCATAGACCTCAATAGAAAATCCAACTAGTAGTCTAGATGGTTTGGATTTTTTCAGATCGTACTTCAAAACCGGCGGTATTGCAAAAGACTTGAAAAATGTACATTCTTCCACCGGCTTTCCAATGGAAAATGTACTAAACAATGTCAATGGGCTGAAAACTGCTATAAAAAATGTCCAAATTATTGTGCCAAAAAACGAATACCAACTGGAAAATACTGGTCAGATTCTAATTCAACATTCCAAGTAGTATTTTTGTTCTGTCATGTGGACACAGCCTTAAAAGTCCAGAAGGGAGAGTACAAGAACACTTTTATAATGAGCTAAGTTAGGAGCTCTTCACAATGCTGTCAATATGCTCAATTTTCCAAAAAATCTCCACCATACTCGTGAACACTTAGATAACAACCAGCATAACATAACATCTTACTACACATCTACATAGCATCTTAAATCAATAGAGGAGATAGAAAAATTCCACAGCACTCACCTAATCAGTAAAAATCTTTCTATTTATTAGCAACTTTCCAGTCCCAGGGTACAGACATTGGGATGCATCCTACACAAGGCGATGGCCGCTTCGTGCACAAACGTGCTTCCTCAAGGCCTCACCGATTCGGTGAGTGCTGTGGAATTTTTCTATCTCCTCTATTGACTTATCGTGTACTGGTCTTTCTATCTACTGAGCACCATCAGATTTTGTTAGAAAAATATGTGTGTTTGTGTGGGGACGCTGGCCATGTGAGAATCGACTGCCGAGTGGCGCCAATGTTAATTTTTTTTCTTCATCCTAAATTGCTACATAATATCTTAACTGCTCATGGTTGCCCTAAAGACAGCAGCAGGGAGTCACTGCTTTATCCCATTATGAATAGCTAATTCGAAAGTAAGGATCAACATAGCAGCACTTCCTGATCTTTCTCTTTTCAAAAATTGCCACTGCAACTGAATAGAAAAATGCCAAAGCCTGCAATGAAATAAAAGCTAACTAGCAAACTGACTGTTAATCTAGCTGCCAAATTACTATTGAACATTTTGTGTTAAAATCTTTTGTTAATAGGTCCCCACCACAATGAATTATGATGTAGAATCGCTTGTTATGCAATTGTCTAATATGTTCATTTAAGTATAAAGTTTTCCCTCAACAAAAGCATTACAGCATGATGCCGTAGATATCTCTCACATCTGAAACAATAAGGGATTGTGACTGTAAACTCATTTCCTTCCCTGCTGTCAGCTTAGACCATTTCCAGCCAAAGAAAACTGTTTTATAAAAGAATTTTATAACAAAAAAAAAAGGGGAATGAAAAAAGTAAACATTGTTATACCGGAAAATGATATTATGTCTTTTGTTGTCCCAAAGGCAGTCGACAAGTGCAATACAAGTTAGATGAGAAAATGACAATATAGTTGATATAAGAAAGCTGTTTGTCATTGCCATCATATGACAATGCAGAAAAGTGCACACAAATTGGTTAAAGACGTGGAATGTTTAAACTTTCTTTTTCAATACTTCACAATTTCATTGCACAAGTAGAGATATGTCCAGCATGAATAGAATCTGTAATCTTACCGGATAGAAACATACATACAGAAAAAATACATACGGTGTAGGTGTACTGATTTGGTAGCTTAAGGGCTTGTCTCCACAGTCCGGGTTTTCAGCCAGTTTTGCAGACAGTTTTCAGTTTTGAAAGCCATCTGTAAACCGGGTGTCAACCTTTTACATGGACCTCTATGGAAAATCCGTGCAGCAGTCCTCACTGCACGGATTTTCCGGCGGGTGGTCTTTTACACCGCCGGCGGTCCAAAAAACAAAGAACATGTTCATTCTTCCACCCGGTTTTTGGTCGGAAAGTGAACATGTCAATGGGAAGGTGAAAAGCCATCCCTTTGCGACCATGTAACGACCCCAAAACTGTGCAAATACCGGTCAGATTATCCGTGTAAACGGCCCCTAATAGTAATGCAATGTTTTACTGTCTTGATGGCCTCATAGAGAGGATTAAATGTTTGATAATTCAGTCCATCAGGGTTCTTTCAGGAGAAATTAAAATTTTAGAACTGCACAAAACATTCTAGAGGCTGAAATGCTGAAACTTAAAGGGTTGTTTCAATAGTTGTAAAAATTAGTTTGTCTATCAGAGCATGATTAAAAATAGAAGTAAAGGTACATACTTACCTCCCGGATGCTTCCGTTCAGTCGCAGTGCCTATCCTGTTGATCCCTGAAGTAGAAAGTGAACATTACCGCATGTGACCGCTGTAACTTGTGATTGGCTGAACCTGTCATGTGAACAATGATCATTCACTTCTATTAGGCTAGGTTCACACGGCTTAACTGCGGGGCGTAATTTCGCCTCACAATTACGCCGTGTGGCCGGGGGCTGGGCGGGAGCAGGGGAGGGAGCGGGTGGCCGGCACTTCGCCGGCCCACAGACAATCACTGCTAGCAGCGCGTATACGCCGCTAGAAAGTGACATGTCAATTATCTCCCCGCCCGGCGGCTTCCCCGGGCGGGGAGAGGAGACGTAATCCATAGTTCTCTATGAGAACTGTGAATTACCGTAATGAATGGGCCGTTTTCGGCCCGTAATTGGCGCACTTCGGCGCGTAATTATGGACCGAAATACAGCCTATTTTAAGCCGTGTGAACATGGCCTTACAGGGATGAACAGGACTGAAGACGAGACTGAATGGGAGCATCTGGGAGGTAAGTATGAACCTTTCCTTCTATTTTTAATCAAGCCCAACAAATAAATGAGCTTTTACAACTCTTGGAACACACCTTTAATATTATATACTGTATTCTTAAATGGGTTTTCTCACTGTGCTGTTTTACAGAATCAAAGTCAGCTTCAGGCTCACTCTTCCTGTTCAGGCTATGGGCGGTTCTACAGCAATGGTTGAAATATCAGCTCTGCTATTCCTAGCTGATTCTGATAGAGTGACTGGAATGATAGAGGTTTATAAACTGTAGTGCACAAGGCTTCAGGGCTCTAAAGTGTTAAAGCTTGTCAGTAAGTAATGTAAACAAGTTCCCATCTTTAAAGATGAGGATGGTAACAGGAAGTAACATCATCAACCTAAACACTGCTGCAGTCTGTTAGAGCAGAGAGAGGTGGCTGGTAACTAGGGAAACTTGTGTACAAAAGCAGAAGTTAAGATCTGTTCCTAACTCTGAAAATAACCAAAACCAGAACAGCAATGTATTTGGTAATAGTCTATATTTACCTTTGTCTTCAAGTTTAAAGCTACTCAATGAAACGGAATACTCTAATGTTTAGGCTTACTGTCTTATCATTTGCAAGGAAAAAATAGTGGCTTGGATGTCAGCATAAAACAACTCCTTTATTGGAATCCTAAGTACATGAAGCTATGTTTCGGCTCCAAAAAACAGATGAGCCTTTTTCAAGCATAATTCACAAGTGTCAAGTGCCTCAATATATTTATAAATCCATGTGCATCATCATCTTAAACACCCAATCACAAAATAGCAGGCATCATAAGCCCATCCCATCAATAATTCATACAAATTTATGTGACAATTAAAAACATATATAAGACATAGACAAGCGGGACCCATAGCAGGTATGATATAACTTACTGAATTCTCGGCGTCCACCAACTGTTACTGCGCCTGTGCTATTTTCCCAGGCGCCGCACCGAGCTCGGCGTCTCTCAAACGCTACTGCGCATGACCAAATCGGGCGCGCATGTCTGTTAGTGATCAAGCCTCACACATCCAGTGCGCCTGTCCGTTGCCAGTACCTGGCGAAACCAGGGAGATTGCTATCCAACATTAGGATTAAGCCAAATAAAACAGCATTTAAAGGGCTGCATATAAAGAGATCATTCAAGGAACCCATAACGGAGCTCACTAATGACAAAGGCAATATAGATGTCATCACTGCCAACCATGGCAACGCCATCACAAAATTTGTGACAGACGTTCCCAAATGGCAGGAGCACTCATCTCTATCAGTAACACACAAAGTGTGAACTGATGGGAAAGCGCAGCACCCTAATGCCTGTCATGGTCCCCAAGGTTCCATCATCATTATCTGCTAGCCACATTCAGCTGACATAAGACAAATAAGGCTGATCCCAATATAAATCCTATTCACCATCATCATAAGAGCGTTTTTATTAAGCATCATGGACGATAACCTGTTATATTGGTCCCGCTTATTCTTGTCTTCCTCCTGTAGGATAAAAGCGTAAATCAAAAAATCGTGATGTGATATACGTGTTTAAACGTTAAAAACATAATTACTTAATTACTTGAACACAGGGCACAATATATACCAATATCGAAGAATATATACAAAATTCATAACCTGTTAGTATTGAATTCCAAATTAAGTCCAGTAGGGATAAAGAGCAATTCAATTTAAAGATCCATTGTAATTCTTTCCTCAAGAGTAACTTCTCCCGGTCCCCCTCCCCGTTTAAGTGGGGGAACATGGTCAATAATCCTGAACCTCAACTGAGAGATAGAGTGATTAATATTCAATAAAAGACGAACAACTGGTAGTCGAGCATTTTTACAAAGTATATGTGCTCTTGTGTTTGTTGATCCTCTCCCTTACTTCCATCGTTATTTCACCAATATATATTTTACTGCAAGGGCATGTGATACATATATATGGCATAGGAGCTACGGCATGTAAATCTATCTCTGATTTGATGGGTTTACCTGATTGTGGGTGATTATAAAAATTATCACCTTTAATCATATGATTACAATTGCTACAATTTAAGCAGGGAAGCAGCCCATCTTTGGAGGGGCTAAAAGGTCTGCCTCATCTCAGAGGCCATTGGTAAATCTGACTAAACGAGTTTTGTCTCGTAAGTTCCTACTTCTCCTATAGGCCATCATAGGGATCTCAGAAATTCTGAAATATTAGGGAAGCCTCTCTGTAATAAATGCCAATCCTTTCTCAGATTCTCTGCTATCCTACCCCCCAGTGAACTGTATGTAGAAACAAAGGGTATTCGTTGATTTTGTCTTCTATCATGGGTCCTTAACGTAGCTTCTCTTCCCACTCCTTTTAACCGTGTTCTATGCTTTCCCAACAGTTTACTGGGGTAACCCCTTTGAATAAAATTGACACACATCTCCTCCACTCTCCTCTCTATCCTAGAATCCTCAGAGACAATCCTACTAACCCTAAACAATATACTCCAAGGAAGGGAATTCAACATATGTTTAGGGTAATAGCTATTATAAAGAAGTAAATTGTTCTTATCTGTCTCTTTGATGAAAAGATCTGTTTCTAATCTCAAATTCCTCACATAGACCTTAGTATCCAAAAATTGTAAAGACGTTTTAGATACTACCTTAGTAAATTGCAGACCTGGTCTGCACTGATTAAGGTATAGATGAAAGAGCTCCAATTCCTCCACAGGACCTGTCCAAATTAGAAAAACATCATCTATGTAGCGGCACCAACGCAGGATGTGATAAGAAAAAACAGAAAGGTAAATGCATTCTTCCTCCACAGCTGCCATATAGATGTTAGCATAAGTGGGGGCCACATTGGACCCCATAGCTGTGCCACGTTTCTGCAAGAAGAACCTGTCCCCAACGAGAAAATAATTCCTCGTGAGGACAGTCTCCAAAAGAGAAAGGATAAAACGCGAGTATCTCGAATCACATCCTGCGTCAGCTAGCGCCCTAGACACTGCCAAGAGACCGGCTGTATGTTCAATGGAGGTGTAAAGTGACACCACATCAAAGGACACCAACAAAAACTCATCCGGTAATTCAATATCCTGTAACTTAATAAGGAAATCCGACGTGTCCTTTATATAGGAGGGAGCAGTCGTGGCGTAGGACCTCAAAATTCTATCAAGAAAAATTGCAATGTTACTAAAAATCGATCCCCGACCCGAAACAATGGGTCTCCCCGGTGGGTCAATTAAGGTTTTATGTATTTTGGGGAGTATATATAAGATAGGAGTAACTGGAGATGCAATCTTGAGAAAATTTCCCAATTTGACATCAATGATGTTTTCACACATAGCTCTATCTATAATCCCATTAATTTCCTTCATAATCTGAAATTTGGGGTCACGACTTAGTTGGATATATACATCTTGATCATTTAGCTGGCGGTCAATCTCAAAATCATATTTAACCCTATCCATCACCACGACTGCTCCCCCCTTATCGGCTGGTTTAATAACTATCAATGGATTCTCCATCAGCCCATTAAGTGTATCTCTCTCTCTGGCAGTCAAATTAGGTCGTCCCTGTATATCCTGATTTTTGAGTGCTCTCATCCTCTCCGTAGTTAATTGGATGTATGTCTCAACAATATGGTTATTCTGTGGAGGTGAAAAATCACTCTTAGCTCTTAACCCCAGATCCTTAAATTGAATAATACTAGCGGATTGTTCACCTTCACTAGCACCCATTTGTCTATCTTGAAAGAAAACTTTTAAGCGTAACCGTCTAAAAAAGTTTTGCAGATCAATCTCAAATTGAAACCAATCGAAGGGTGAAGATGGACTGAAAGACAAGCCCTTATTAAGGACCCTTATTTCTAAATCAGAGAGTGACACAGAAGAAATGTTGACAACAAGATTCACCTCATTATCTATCTGGGAGGATTGCGCCTGGTTACTGGTTTCATCCACTTAAACGGGGAGGGGACCGGGAGAAGTTACTCTTGAGGAAAGAATTACAATGGATCTTTAAATTGAATGCTCTTTATCCCTCTGGACTTAATTTGGAATTCAATACTAACAGGTTATGAATTTTGTATATATTCTTCGATATTGGTATATATTGTGCCCTATGTTCAAGTAATTAAGTAATTATGTTTTTAACGTTTAAACACACATATCACATCACGATTTTTTGATTTACGCTTTTATCCTACAGGAGGAAGACAAGAATAAGCGGGACCAATATAACAGGTTATCGTCCATGATGCTTAATAAAAACGCTCTTATGATGATGGTGAATAGGATTTATATTGGGATCAGCCTTATTTGTCTTATGTCAGCTGAATGTGGCTAGCAGATAAGATGATGGAACCTTGGGGACCATGACAGGCATTAGGGTGCTGCGCTTTCCCACCAGTTCACACTTTGTGTGTTACTGATAGAGATGAGTGCTCCTGCCATTTGGGAACGTCTGTCACAAATTTTGTGATGGCGTTGCCATGGTTGGCAGTGATGACATCTATATTGCCTTTGTCATTAGTGAGCTCCGTTATGGGTTCCTTGAATGATCTCTTTATATGCAGCCCTTTAAATGCTGTTTTATTTGGCTTAATCCTAATGTTGGACAGCAATCTTCCTGGTTTCGCCAGGTACTGGCAACGGACAGGCGCACTGGATGTGTGAGGCTTGATCACTAACAGACATGCGCGCCCGATTTGGTCATGCGCAGTAGCGTTTGAGAGACGCCGAGCTCGGTGCGGCGCCTGGAAAAGTAGCACAGGCGCAGTAACAGTTGGTGGACGCCGAGAAATCAGTAAGTTATATCATACCTGCTATGGGTCCCGCTTGTCTTTGTCTTTTATTTGTTTTTAATTGTCACATAAATTTGTATGAATTATTGATGGGATGGGCTTATGATGCCTGCTATTTTGTGATTGGGTGTTTAAGATGATGATGCACATGGATTTATAAATATGTTGAGGCACTTGACACTTGTGAATTATGCTTGAAAAAGGCTCATCTGTTTTTTGGAGCCGAAACGTAGCTTCATGTACTTAGGATTCCAATAAAGGAGTTGTTTTATGCTGACATCCAAGCCACTATTTTGTCCTGGGTTTTGATACAGCGGGTTTGGCTATCCCGCTTTGGATGGTCTGTTGCATTATCTCCTTATCTAAATTCTAATGGGACTTCAGTGCTGACCCTAACCACGTTTTATCATTTGCAAATGCATCTCTGTAACAGAAAATTCATCAATCAGTGAAACAACCACTATTTTATCCTATTTTTTACCCCTCTTTATTTGATCCAGAAATTTCAACAACACTTTCAGCAGAAATAACCTTATTTAGATTAATGGGAGTTTTAGTCAATGAAACTTCAGACATGTATGTAAACCCACAGTTAATTAATGCAGCAACATTTTTGGTTTTATTCATCACCACATTTTAAATACCATTATTTTATTTAATTATTTTGTACTAGTCATATAAAGGTTTGGTTTTTTTGCATAACAACTTTTTTAATGTTATTTTGTAATTTATTTTTTACAGCCTTCATAAAGATATAGGTTTCTTATACTATTTTTATGTCATAAATGGGCACATTTTGTTGTTTTACATTTTCAATCTTTGTAGTTTTTTAATATTTTTAAAACTTTAGAATAGTACAAATGTAATGGGGTGCAGTGTACTTTTACCCGTTAATAAGTATTCTACAATGGCAGATCTAGAGGGCTTTACTAGGCTACCAACTGCCATGTCAATCTCTTGACAACCTCCTAAGGGTGTTTAAATGGGTTTTGCCATGAAGTAAAATTGATATGGGAAGCTTGCAAAATAAAAATAAAAATGTTCACCTTTCATCATTATTAAAAATTCTGTACCATTTTCATTTTAGCTGCTATCTTAGTGACCCAAAGTGTATAGCTCATCTCCAGTGATGAGATCTCCTCAGTCCTGGCTGCACATGCTCAGACATCACCTCTCCTCTCATGTAGTTACTGACAGTTTCTTCACTGCCTAGTAATCACAGGCACTCACTCACTGCTCAGCGAGTGTTTAACCCAAGGTGCTTTAATTCTACTCATGTCCTCTGTACTCTGTAATTAGTTAAACAGTGCAGAAACCTCAATCAGGTACATGCATTGAGACAAAAAAAATCACGTTTGGCTCATGCAGGGATTTGAGCCACAGACCCCTATGTTGGAAGGCAGAAGTGCTAACTACTCTGCTACATTGTAGCTGCTCACAGCTCTTTACATAAACTGATCTTTGTTTGACTAAAGTGAGCACACTGTGCGGACATGGTGATGTCAAGTATGCTGGGTCACATGATATGCTGTTCAAACAAATCATATACACCCTTTTTTGAGCACACTGAGAGCTGAAGCAGGACAAACTAGGCATGAAATGCCTTTGTGAAAAAAAAAACCTTTAAGCAATGGTTGTAATGACAGTGGCATCTAATTGATAAACCAGCCAAGATCAGAGTTATATCTGATCCCAGCTGCTACAGTTAGTGTAGGCTGTAGTTACTGGGGCACATTAATTATGGTAATTGCTCCAAAATTCTGTAGCAATTTATGCCAAATGGTTTACACCACGATTATTATGTGTTGTAGACAGTTTGTCCGATAAAGGGGGCATGACTGTGAAAAAAACAGTTGTGGTTTCATTGACAGGGATGTGACTTAGTGTTCAACGCTGTGTGAAAAAA
Source organism: Phyllomedusa bahiana (assembly GCA_025379985.1). NCBI lineage: Eukaryota > Metazoa > Chordata > Amphibia > Anura > Hylidae > Phyllomedusa > Phyllomedusa bahiana. Next base: position 27,005 of record JAODAL010003676.1, read on the forward strand.
AGAAATGAGCCAAAATTTTGCCACAATCATTGGCTTAAAGAAAACCAACTAATAACATGTGTAAATCTAGACTAGACAGTCTAACCTTGACCCAGATTTATCAATACTGTGGCACATAGTAAGACTGTCTAATCTAAGCTTACACTTTCTAAGTATTAGACAATATTGATAAATTTGGCCCACGGTGCTCGTATTGTGTGAGCAGTAAGGGGGCACAATATAACTGAAGGAAAGTTGCATTGTATTATTGTAGAATACAGAAAGTACCAGACTCAGTTGTGGGACATTTTAAGACACAGAGGGAGAGAAAGGAATGGGAATATAAGTTAATGCAAAAATTTAAAACTCTGCAAAATGAACTTAATATTCATTCCAGCTTCATGTCACACTATGTATGAACTGTGAAGATCACAAATCACCACCTGATAGCAAACAGATAACAAGAATTACTGATCCCTCCGTCACGCCTCACAAGTTTCCAGATTGTTTACTTCTTGACCTGTTGTAAATAACTTCTCTATTTATTGCATTTTGTTATTTTTAAAGATTCTAAGATCCTTTGAAGGTCCATGTCTTTTGTGTATAAAAAGTCTGTGAATTTTCCATTTCTTGTATAACATGTCTAAAGAAGGGAGCTAGTACTCTCGAAAGCTTACCATCAAATATACTCAGCCTCTAAAAGGTATAGCCTGATTTCTTCACTCTTCCTCTACTTTCTATGGCTAACACGGTACGACATTATATTAAAAGAATACCCTAGACCAGGAGCGTCACTAGGCAGTTTTAACCGGGCTCCAGCCCCGGATAACACGCCTGCTGCCCTGAATCAATTGTCTCCCGGGCTTCCGTACAGACTGCAGTCAGAAGCTCGGCCCACTCCCGGAGCTTCACCAATCAGTGCAGAGAGAAGTGAGAGCAGCCCAGTGTCCTCTTCTGAGCTCCCTGCACGCCCCTCCTCCCCTCCAGCTCCAACATTTACAGCACAGCAGGGATTTCTGCTTTCTCCTGCCAGGCTCCTGCAGCAGATCTTCACCATGTAAACCAGAAAGAGCTTCTGGTTTCATCAAGATCTCCAGTGCTGCCTGAACAGCCCAAGAGCACCCAGGACACATGTAAACCTGCATCAGGTATGCCCTGAGGCATAGGGGGCACATATATATATATATATATATATATATATATATATATACACAGGTGTAGTGTGTGTGTATATGTTACACACAGAGACAGTATATACACATGTATAATGTTTACCTGTGTACTACATTTGTGTATATACTGCCCCTGTGTGTAACAGCTGAGCAGGTGCAATCTGCAGCGAGAGCTGTCTGTGTTATATTTAAATGGCAGTGAAATGGTCAAGCATTTAAAGTGAAATATAAAGAAAAAAACAACCCTTGTCCCATTACACATATTTGGCATCACTGTGTGCATATCAACCTTTGTTATAACACTTTTCTTTAACCCCCTCAATGAATGCTGCGACAATAATAAATAAAAACATTGCAGCGATGACATTTTTGTTAATTCTGCAGCACAAAAAAGAAATAAAAAGTGAACAAAAAGTCACATGAAAACCAGAATGGTGCCAAAGAAAAAAGCATAACTCATCCTGCAAAAAAAGCCATCAGTTCATCAGCATAAAAATAAAAAAGTTATGGCTCTCAGAATTTAATGATGAAGAACATTTGTTTATTCTTTTTTTGTTTTTAACATTGCTGCAACATTAAAAAAAACTATGTAAATTGGCTATCACTGTAACCGTATTTATGCCCCGCACTGAGCGCTGTAACAAAAAAAAACGCTACCAGGATTTTTTGATACACTTTGCCGCCCAAAATTTGGAATAAAAAGCTTTTGAAAGGTAAAAAAAATAGGAAAACGGCTGTTATTAAGGGGTTACAATACATCACCATATATACCATATTTTTCAGACTCTAAAGATGCACTTTTTTTCTCAACATTCGGGATTAAAATGGGGGTGCTTCCTATACTCTGTATGCAGCAGAAGTTGCTGAGGGGCTTTGGGCACGGAGGAGGTGGTGTCCCGCTGGAGACCAGTAGCAAGGAAGGCAGGAGCAGAGTCTCTGCTGCTGGAAGCCAGTGGAAGGGTTTATTTAACCGCGTCACACATTTCGATGTTCCTGAACATATAGAGTGATCTCATGTGCTGAGCAAACTCCATACACGGCGGGCAGTGTCCGTTCATTACAGCTAGCAACCGCCGCTAATAAAAGGCCCGTGCCCCGGATGTTTTAGGACTCTAGCAACGCCCCTGCCCTAGACGTCCCTCCAGTCCTGTCCCAATATGTTTTGATCTACCACAATTTTGAACCAAGCAGGGACATATTTTTCCTTCAGAAATCTTGTGCATTTTGCTTTATTCATATCCGCAGTAGAGATAAAATAGCATGAACTTTGGTTTCATAAAAAATCCAAGCTACTGCGATGTATTTCTTAGGATCTTTTCTAAAAATCACTGGGTATGTTTGCTTCTATAGATTAGTAAGGGACCATATTTTTCAGACTATGACAAATATAATAATCCCGATAGCCTTAGAGAACAGGCAGTCATGGCCTCATTAAATCCTCCCTTTCATTATAACACAATTGCCAGTGTATAGTGTAACTCTCTTTGCGTAGGACTGTCAACTTTAAATGCATACATCTCAGCTTGCTATACGTAAATGACAGAAAAATCAAAACCATAGTCAAAGGGAACAGTAAGGCAAATTTGATGTAGTTACGCAGGATCTGATCGTTATGAGCCTGATCTTCTAATAAACGAATAACCCTTCCCTTTTTCACTGCTCTTATGATTGGTCTTCGGATGTTGAAGTACTTGTCTCATTTACTCATCTCCCTTTAGATCAGAACTCTACTTGCAGATTGCCTGTCCCTATTTGATCTTTTGGAACGATTTGATGCCGAAATGATAATTGCCTGGGTTTGATAGGAAAGGTTTTTTTGGTAAATTATCCGATCACATCAGAGGAAGAAATGAAATTGGGAAGCGTGAAATATATATTATAACTAATTTGTCAGCAGAAATCACACTTCATTAAAAAAAAAAATCCAAGTGCTCCTGGAAAGTACCTTGACCATTGGTATGAATAGAATAGTAGTTTGTTAATGTCAATAGCATGTTTACTATGACATCAGATATTAATACCACCGAAAACTACAACTAATCAGGAGTAGATTTACAGAGATTGGTCATACTTGCTAATAAAGAGGTGGGATAAAAAGCTATTCCTAGTGGGAAGCAGACAAGAAACTCCCAGCATGGTGACTTAGTGGTTAGCACTTTGGCCCTGCAGCACTGGGGTCCTGGATTAAAGGGGTTTTCTCACCACAATGATTAGCTTTTAACATGTAGGGAAATTAAATGAAGACTATTACCAACTACATTTGCACAGACTAGTTTTTAAAGTGGTTGTCCCAGCTTGTAATTTTTGCATCTGAGGCCAGCTAGTAGCTTGCTAGAAGCTAGCCTCAGAGAATGGGGACAAGACCTCGCCTGTACAATGCTTTCTCTTTATTTCTATGGGAGTTTCAAATATATCAAAGTACACATTGCCCAGTTGTATTTGAAACACCCATAGAAATGAATGGAGTGAACTGAGAAAGCACAACTGTGATGATGTAGATTATTACATTGTGATAGTGTGTGATGTTTTGCTTTATTCTTTCATTGTTACATTGTACCTTTGTGTTTTTTTTGTTGGTGCCTGTAATATGTAATATTTATATCTCAGCCTGAATGACCAAACAGTGGAGAAGAGCATTCCTGGTGAATTTAGTATCATATACCTGACCTGACCCTGGATATGCCCCCTGTGGTGACCTGGGCTTTGATCAATCATCTCTCTGGAGGTTGTGGACTCTGGAGACTGTCCAAAGGAAACAGGGCATGTGTGTGCGGGGTAATAGTATTAGTGAGAGTGGTCAAAGTCATTTTAGTACAGTAAGTGAGTTAGTTGATCTGTGGGATTCAAAGGAGAAGGTTGCCAATGTCTTTATTGCGAAGAGAACCTGGGCCCATAGTTTTATCTGTGCAAATCCTGGAGCCAAGAGACTGAGGAACTGAGTTGGAGACCATTGAGAGAAGAAGATTTGGCTTAGAGACTTATGTGTGGACTTTCTTTATTTGAGGATTTGAGCTGCAGTAAACACCTCAAGGGACTATAAGTAAAGTACCAGGGTTGTGACTATTCTGTGAATGTGAAATGTGTTGATCCTTTGACATCAATATGTTTTGTTGGTGCTGTTGGTGTTGTTGATCGTAAGGACCTCATGACAGCGGCCATCTCTCCCATTTTTTGAGGCTGGCTTCTAACAATCTCCAAGCTAGCATCAAATACATAAGTTACAAGATGGAAAAATCTCTTTAACACTAAAGTTTTGATGACCTATCTTAACATAATCTCCCGCTAACTTGGTAGGAGAAAAAAATCACAAGCAGAGGGTAGGATGTAGAAAAGGTAGGAGTGTTTGCATCTGCAACAGAAATTAGCTATTTTTTCTCATTCTTCTGAGTTAACCAGACATTTGAATGTTGAAGTGGGTGATCTGCCTACATACTCCTGGGCGTGGTTCAGTAGACAGAGTCCAGTGCACTGCTTTGTCTTGGGTCGAAAATGCTGCTAAGATGGCCCTGAACATCATTGTCACGAGCGGTCCCGCGGGCGAACTCAGGCGTCTGCTATTCCCCCGGCTTCAGGGACGAGTGGCGCCGCGGTCCGCGTATCGGGCCACGGACGCACTTGCTCCCCTGCACAGCCCAACTTACCTGACCGCACTCCTGCATCCCCGCGACTTCTCTGCCGGCCGGTGCCACGTCCCCGCTCCTTAGGGCGCGTGCGCAGCGGCTATCTTGAATTTGAAGGGACAGCGCGCCGGCAATTGGTTATTGCCAGTCGCTGACCCTATATAAGGTGGTTCCTTCTGGGACGTCCCCGCCGGATCTTTAGTGCCCTCTAGCCTATTGTGAAAGCGTTCCTTGAGTCTCCGTCATTACCGTGTACCATACCTTCTCGCTTACGTCCCTCGACCACGAACCTGTGCTGCCTGTCCTAACCTTGCCACCTGTCCCTGACTGCACCTCGTCTCACTATCCTGTACCACGCTACATCTTGGCCGCCGCCGCAAGCAAGTCACGAAAGTGGAAGTGACCTGGTAGAGTCCCGACGCAGCAAGTCCATCCCGCTTTGCGGCGGACTCTGGTGAAAACCGGGTTCTACTTAGACTCCGCTCCCTGGTGTGGCTTACGCCAGCCCTTGCGGTGCCCATGACAATCATCTATTGGGGGATGCCAGAGGGCCAACATATACATTAAATGGCTACATTTTCTAAAGTGTAATATCAGCTAGAGTCATGCTCATACAAGATCAGGTGGGCTATGATGTACCTTCTAGGTGTAAAATACAATTTACTTACCCCTTATAGCTTTAGAATATCAGAGAGATAGACTGCAAGCTACAAACATATTAATGGGGTGTTTCCATCTTGCACTTTGATGGCATAGTGATAGGATATGCCATTACAATATGATAGGTGCAGGACTCACCTTTATCAGGAATGATCCCCCAAAAGTCCCAGTACAGAATGGAGAGCCGGTCGCATGTGCGCACAACTCTTTACTGTTCTTTAGGCGTTCTGAGTACAGATGAGTTCAACTTTACTCAGAACTGTCATTGAACAAATGGTGAGCTGTGCGCAAGCACAACTGACTCTTCACTTTGTACTGTAACTTTCAGAGGCCCGTTCCGGAGATAGGTGTGGGTGGCACTTGTGGCCACCATACATTGATGGCATATCCTATTGATATGCCTCAAGGTGCATGGGAGAACATATTTAAGGGGGATGAGATAGTCACACAATGTCAATTTAAAAACCATCATTGACTCAAAAACAGCATAGATGGAAAATTCTGGGACTTATTTTTTAGGCAATTGCTCTTTAAATTCTCCTGTGAAGCATCGTGATCCTCAAGAATGGATTGAGTTTTCAAAACAACATTGTTGGAGTTTCTGTGTCCGCTACATGGACATCTGTGATATTCCTTTGATAGAATGCAAAATACCCGTAGCCTCCGTCATTGATTTTTTTTCTGTTTAGATGCACAGTGGAGATCAACTAGTTACCTTTTAGATGAAAAGCAAGTTTTTATGTTGAAATTCAGCATTTCAGCAATCAATATGCATTTGTATATGAAACATGTATTTGCACAGAAGAGCTTCTGCCGAAACAGAACTTTGTTCTCGCGCAGCAGCCAAACCAGTTTATCCACCAGAGAGGCCTGTTGTGTTTGTTTGAATGTGATATATATTTTAATGATGCTCTTATCTGGGATCTCTCATTGAATAAATGCATGTCCTGTGATCCCAGAGGTCAGAAATGAAGAACTGACAATACCGCAGAGAGGTTATACTCTCACTGTAATTAGGAGGAAGTGAATAGCATCATTTTTCTGGTCATATGGAGACATACTTGGGAAATGCCATGTTCCCATGAGACTGATGTGATTCAGTCTTGTTTATCATGGTGTTTCCCATTACACACAGTAACTATAGCACTCATGCCAATCAATATTTATCAGTCACCTATAACTGCTCATTAAAGGTATTCATCAACCGCTCAAGCTCTACACATCAGATTTTCAAATAATTTATGCTGCATTGCTGTTAACAATAATGCCCCCCTTCCATGTGCCACAATCCATAATAACATTTTCACACCAATTAGTTTCTAATTTTTATATGGGATTCTTGTCTCCAGCCATCACTTGGAATCTAATGGGGAGAGATTGTTGCAGAGGAAACCAAACAATACCTTAAGCTTTTAGGCAGTAGTAATTTTGGGGGTCAAACCATAATATCACTTTATCTGCCACCTGGTAGCAGCACTAGCAGTAACCTTTAACCACATGTAATATTAGGTGAAGGCTTGCGAACACATGGTACAACTTTCAGTTATGCAATGAACAGCGTTACCTACAAACCACACTAAAGAAGTAACTGACTTCTTTGTTACTTAATGGGGTTTCCAAATAATAAAAAGCATATTAATTAGAACGTTTGATTATCTGATCAGTGACAGTGCAACCAATGAGGCCACCAAAATATTGAGAAATACTCCTATGCTGTGGATTCAGGTCAAAGTCAAGTTCAACAGAACCTCAACCCTCTGGATTTGATTCCACTGAATCAATTTTAGGGTGAATATTGGAAGAAAATTGACCATAACTGTAATCCTAACCCTAATTTAGTGTTATTGATGTTTAAGAGTTTTTAGGGAGTTAACTTACTGATACGACAGTCCCGTTCAGACCTACCTTCTGCACAACATTGCATCCAATGTCACTTCCAGTTACATTACCATAGTCCCAATGTCATGGTTATTGGAGGTGACATCGGACATTATGTACCAAAATTACCAAGTAACTTAGAAATAGGCTCATTGTTATGATAAGTGGAAGCATTGGTTAACTTCTTCTACCATAATCTTGGGCCTATGGGGAAGTAACCAAAAGTGATATCAGATGGAACAGTGAAAGCTCGGCCACATTAGGAGCATCCAGTAGTGACATCCATTGGGACAATGAAAGCTAGGCCACAATAGGAGCTTTCCGCAGTGACATAAGTTTGGACATTGAACACTAAGCCACATTAGGAGCATCCAGAAGTGACAGCAGATGGGACAATGAAAGCTAGGCCCCAATAGGAGCATCCAGCAGTGACATCAGATAGGACAATTAAAGCTAGGCTGCAATAGAGGCATGCAGCAGTGACATCCGATGGGACAGTGAAAGCTAGGCCACATTAGGAGCATAAAGAAGTGATATCAGTTCGGACAGTGAAAGCTAGGACAGAATTGGGAGCATCCAGAAGTGACATCAGATGGGACAGTTAAAGCAAGGCCATAATAGGAGCATCCAGAAGTGATATCACAAAGGACAATTAAAGCTAGGCCAGATTAGGAGCATCCTCTGCTTCACTAGACCAGTAAATTAACCCCCTTAAGTCAGTTAAACAGTTCTAACCCTAACTTAAGGTTACAGTTATGGTTAAGGCTAAGGTAAGATAAAAATATTCACGTTCGTTGCATCCCAAAATGATTTTTTTTAAACATGTTTGGTTGAATCTGTGCCAAACCAAACAGGAGACCAGTCAAGCAACACTACATATAATGTTGGGATCTCTCTGCCCCCTTTATCCTCTTCTTTTTTTCTTTTAGAACAGCTTTTATACCTGCAGTCCAGTGTGTTTTTCATATATTAACATGGGTTATTTGCAGTAGACAACCTGTTGTCATGTGTCATACTCCTTATTCTATACACTCCTCTATTAGTTAAAGTTAAAGGGGTTGTCTCACAACAAGGATTGTTTTACGTTAAAGATCTTGCAAAAACAAGTCACTTTGCAATATGTGTCCATTAGCAGTGCCCTACCTATTCGCAGATATCTCTTCTTGTATGGGCTGATCAGCTTCTCAGGTCACTATAGCTACAGACCTGTTCAATCTCTCCTGATAGGCTGCCAGTGCTGGTCGCTATAACTACAGACCTGGTGTCCTCAGCAGTTCATAACTGCAGGCCAATAGAAGAAAGTAAAGCCAATAAATTCAAAAAATAAAACTGGACTGAGGTAAGATGAATCAATGTAGTGAGACAACCCCTTTAAGAGCTTAATATAGTTGTGATGTAAACCCTATTTGTGTGGGATGACATCCACTCTGGGCTGCTAAGGTGAGAGGACTAGTGGTGATCATCTTGCTGGGAGGAGATGGTGAAGTATGGAAAACACCTTTAGTCATTTTGCAATGATGAATTCAAGAACATTTTATTCACAAGAGGGGCTCTTCGTTTGGGATTATTTGGACTATTGCCAAAAGATCTCCTGTTACCCATTCTATCAGTCTAGAAGTCTAGTAGTAGTACTACATGCCCTATACTGCTCTTATGTGTCAGGATGAGAGACTTTTTAGAGCACCAGGTGAGGGCCTCATTTTCTTCTTTTCTTGTACCTTGTGTATAAAGTGCATGACCCCAAAAAGTTATTGTCCTTATCATAGAAAGTGACTTCCTGCTTCCAGCAACTCTTTCTTGCTGATATATTTAAGGATTTGCTTTGATTGAAGGAACTCAAAGCAGAGTGAGAATTCCCTAATAATTATCAAATGAGGGGTAAAGAAACCCTCAAATATTCTTTAAGTAGTTCATGAATATGAGATTTTTGATAGTACAAGAAAGTATTTTTTCCAGAAAATGTTTTTGAGATATGTTTAGATATCTTTTTATAATCTATGTAGTTTAGAACTCATGAGCTTTCCAATTTACAGCAATGCTGTTTGTGTCCCCCCAAAATACTAAACTCACCTACTTCCTGCTGGCTCTCCCCAGCCTTCTGTTGACATGCCATTACTACTGAACCGGGACATCACCACTGTAGCTGCTAATTAGCTGAGGCAGTCATATGCCTTTACTTTCCTCAGCAGTTTACCTCTGAACGATGATGTGAATGAGAGGCATGTGACCACTGCAGAGGTGACATACTCGTTCAGTAGTGATGTCATGTAAAAAGAAGATTGGTAAAAGTCAGCGCTGGAACTGGGCATGGAAGGTAGGGGAGTATGAGTTTTTTTGTTTTAATGCGGCCTCTAGACCATTATATAAATATTATTTTCTTTCTGTATTCTGTTGGTAACTGCTATTTAAGCTTTTGCATTTACCAGTATGGGATATATAAGATGTCAATTTTGGTGCTGTGCACTTAGAAGGTAGGAGAAAAAGACCTTCTTCAGGCTTATGGAAAGAGGAAAATAAGAAGACATACAAGCAAGACATGAATACATCACAGTATACTCTTGGAGCTTCACTTACTCCAATAAATATATTATTTGGCACATTCTCCCCTATAATTTGTTAGGCTAAGTATGTCCTCTCATTGCTCGATCTATCTCCTTACAGGCTGCCTCTAGTAACCATATTGCAGTACTGTGCTAGCCATTTGGGACCTATAATTTCCTTATTCCATTAGCCTGAAGTAGGGCTTTTTCCCAAAACATTGATATGCAACATAAAATGTTTCACAGTGGTTATGATTTTTATTACACCATTTTTTTTCATGTACATTATTTCTTATGGAATTATTTTGTAATTACCTAAAGAAAATACGTCCTCACCAAAACAGATCATTAAAGGGAATCTGTCGGCAATTTTTTTTTTTACTTATAAAATCAAGCCCCTGATCCCTATTCTTTTCCTCTCAGTCGTTTTTATTTCCTGATTGTGGATTTCTCTCTTCATCCGTCTATATATGATTGTGGGGAAGACATTCTTGCTTGCACTGCTTTAACAGCAGTCAGAGAGATACTTTACAGCAGCTTCATGCACATAGGATTCTTAGGACAGATCCTGTCCCATAGACTTGTATAGGAGAGTTTTCACTGTGAAGGGAGGGGAGAGGGGGAGCTGTGACATCTCCTCTTGTGGCTGGTGGATTCTGTGTTATCTGTACACAATGGTGTCTCCTTTCAGTTTGACCCTGCTTTTACTGATAATGAGCAGACACTGCTGAAAAGCTCTCTAAATAGAACAGGAAGTGTCAGACGATTATTAGGCCTAGTGGCCAAAGTGAAAACTGCAGGTCTTAAGAATTATAAAAAAAAAATACTGAACGTGATATGGAAAATTTAAAAAAAATAACCAAAAATTCCTAAAAACTGTGTTTAACATAAAAATGTGAGTTAAACAATAAGTCATTTTTTGATGACACATGCAGAGTGGCATGTCGATGTTTTTTGTTGCCAATAACAAACAAAAAGAGGAACTTTCTTCTCCACATACAGTTTTTTATCCCTGTGAGAGCATGGTTGCATCAAAGGGCCACACTTTTTGGGCCACATGTATGAAAACTGTTTAGATCTAAAATTCACTTTGTTGTCCATAACAACCAATCAGAGTGCCCCTCTTATTTTTCCAGAGCACTATATGAAATGAAAGGGGCGCTCTGATTTATGAAACTGCTCTACAGCGGGTCATAAATCAGGCGCATTCTAGCGGTTGTACAACATTTCTGGCTCAGGTAAACCACTTTGAAAGTGGTTTACCTGTTCCAGCAGTAATGCGCCTAGAAATGCTGTAGCGAAGCTATAAATCTCTAGCTTTGTACGGTTCTAGTGCGCCCCACCTCCTGAAATCATATCGGCGTACAAGCCATTTAAAAATGTAGTGAATGGGGCTGTGCTGGATATCGGGCTGAAAAGATGTCAGATATCTGGCACAGCCCCGTTCATACGTGTCACCCTTAGGCCCGGTTCACACGGCTCATTCAAGCCGTAATTGCGGGACGGATTTCAGGGGCGGGGGCGCAGCTCCCGGGCCCCATAGACCTTCATTATCCACGGCGCGTATCCCGACGGGATAATGAACATGTCACTTTCTCCCTGCCCGGCGTATTCGCCGAGCGGAGAGGAGAGACGGAATCCACAGTTCTCTATGAGAACTGTGGATTACCGTAATGGCTGGGACGGATTCCAGTCGTACTGCAGCGCAGTACGACGCACAATACGGCTGGAATCCGTGCCCAAAATAAGCCGTGTGAACGGCCCCCTACTGTTGTCTGAAGTGATACTACTTCCATACATTGTTGACTTATGCTATCCTTGTTTGGAATCATTATCATTTCAGTGTACATCTGCTACTCTTTTACAATAGAATATTCTGATACAATCCAATTAGTGCTGAGATTTAAACTATATAGTTTCCCACCTCATTAACAAGGAGAACACTATTGGCCAGTAGTTTTCTGGCATTTGTCAGAACTTCCATTCCATATACAGAGCAGCATATTTCCCTAATAACATAGCTGATGCCAGTGATCCCTATGAAATACAGAATGCATAATGCAAACGTTATTATGCATTCTATTCAACAGCACTAAAATAAAGTGCACTATTTCAGTGTTAGTGCTTTGAATTTTTTTTTTCCTTTTTGTAATTCCCTTTTCATTCACTGTACATATGCAAGAAATGTGTCAGAATATGTGCACCACCATAAATATCATTTTACTTTGCATCCTCCTCCTTGTGGCACAGCTGGTAAGAAAGAGACGAAGGGAATCCTAACATAAATGGTTTTCTGCTCGAGATATTGATTGTGAAGGGTATTTTATGGCTGAATAAGAGATACGTCATACTGAACTGATTGCTTTTCAAACAGTACAGTAGGTATGGACGCTGATTGCTTTTTATAAAGCCCCAGTAGCTTTATATGTGTTAACAGACCAACATGTGCAGTTCTTGTATTGCCAATGCATTTCCATTTTTACTGCAAGCATTCTGCAATATAATACTACAGTGCCGGTTCTCTTTTGTCTATTTACCATCTTTGCAAACATTTTCATGATTTTACTGAAAATTACCTTTATGGGCAATACTTTCATTAAACAGTTAGAAAACTGTGAGAGTTCAGGGTTGTGAAATAGCAAAGCAGTTTAGAGAAAATATAAAATGAGTCATTCCCTGCACAGTACATGATACAACAAACATAACACACTATATAATGATATAACAAACAAGGCTGGTGAATGAGCAGTGACTGTTTATACATAAGCATTGCTGGTGTAGGAGGTGCTCACTGGTAATGCTCAGTGATTAGTGTTTCATCTTGGTGATACAGAAAATTGTAGAATAAACATTGACACATGCTTCTGCAAATAATGCTGTTTACATGAGGTTTGTATACCCACATTTTATAACCTACACATCTGGATTTTAGTTATCATGTTTGCAAACTCTCATGCCCAAGACTCTAAGTGACAATTGAGAAAGAACAATAATAGTTATCATGACTAGTGATGAGCGATTACGTTGACTATCGTCATCGGGTCGATAGTCGATATCGTCAATTATCAAGACGTTTTCCGATAGTCGATAATAGATTATCGCCGATGACCATTAAAGTCTATGGGAGAGGAACAACACTTTCATTCTTACACCTAAACAGGGCTGGAGAAGCTGGAATTAACATCCACAACAGTCAAATGGATACGTGCTACATCTTAGGCAACACACTTAGGTTATAAAAGTCACAGAAAAAAACTCACAGACCATTCACTATCCCTGTCTTGTACCACAGCATGACCCTTAAACCTGCATGACCCCAGATTAAAAAGTGCCGGAAAAAGGAGTCTTTCAACCACCATTTTAGTTTCACTGGACATAGACTATACCTGTCTTGGGTAACCTACATCTGTTCAAGTCTTCCTGTACCTCCCTTGTACAATTCAGAGGAATATTTGTATCAGCTATTTTGTACATGCAAGTTTTTTAGTAGTTTAATTCTAGAAAACACATTTTTAAAATAGGATGGAATCCCATCACATCTTTGTTTCTCTTTTTTTAATTGTATTAAATGGGTTGTCTCACTACAGGATTGCTAGCTATGTTAAAGATCTTGCAAAAACAAGTCATTTTGCAATATGTGTCCATTAACAGTGTCCTTCCTATTCCTGTTTTCTGACTAGCACCATACACCCTTGAGCACCACTCTTGACAATTGTGAAGAACAAATGTCTGTTAGAAACCACATATTTTTAGAATAGGACCTGTAGTATAGCTACATTTCACAGCAAAATGCCCCCAAAAATTCAAAACATGACCCTTGAGCCACTTTTGACAATTGTGAAGAACAAATGTCTGTTAGAAACCAATTACTAGCAAATTTCTGTATGGTAATATAAGTACAAGATGGGTCTTTCAACAAAAATGGCATGTGCCAAAGTGATAGAAACCTAATTAAATTGTGTATGGATAATAAACTGTGTTTTTTGCAAAATAAACGGTGTCTTTCAAATTCTCAGCCTAACTAACTAAAAACTCGAATCGACCTATGTTCTAACGTTTACAGCTAAAAGCATAGTTGTCTATGTGAACAAATAGAACAGTTTCGCTGAGCTGTTTTGAGAGAGACCGAGCACACGTCTTGCTCTTGTGATACACAGACACACACTGAGGATGAACAGGAAGGGCTGTTCTATGTAAAATGAGGTCATGTGATTTTTCCAGCCAATCACAACCATACACATCCCGTAGCACACAGTCTTGACGTCGCACACCCAGCTCACCCTGCACTATTCTCTAAGCTGACAGAAAGCGCCGAAAATGGCGCGATATTAATAGATTATGCACAGATTTTCACCTAAATTATCGCGTGATCGAAAAATTCCGATCAAAATAAAAACCATGCCGATTTCAACTTTGTCGATTATAATCGCTCAACACTAATCATGACGTGTATTCTTATCATAATAAATTGTATCTTGATTCTAAATTTCCTTTTTTATTATTTATTATTTCTAAGGCTAAGTTCACACGACATAATTGTAGGGCATAAGCAGCCCGCGCCGCCATAGACAATCATTACTAGCGGCACGTAATCGCCACTAGTAATTGACATGTCACTTATCTCCCTGCGTGTCATATTTTACGAGCGGGAAGAGGAGGCATAATCCCTAGTGCTCTAAGTGAACTGTGGAATATCATATTCACTGGGGCAACTTTTGCTCATATTTGATCACAGTACTACATAAATGACGCCGCCAAATGCGCCCCAATTTAACCCGTGTGAACATAGCCTAAGTGAAAAGAAATAATAGAAAATTCACACGTGAACTGACTGGGCACATTTTCATTTTCTTTAGTACATGCAGATTTCAACACTTTCACACACTTGGTTATACTGAAACTGTTTTCACCTTTTTTCTTTGTTACATAAAGCTTTAGTTTAAAGGGCTTGTCTCACTACACCGATTCATCTCAACTCAGTTCTGTTTTCTCAGTTTAATTTTTAAATTCCATGTTTACTGGCTTTTACTGGCCTGCAGTGACACGCTGCTGAGGACACCAGGTCTGTAGCTCTAGCAACCAGCGATGGCAGCCTATCAGGAGAGATCAAACAGGTATGTTGCTATAGCAACCTGAGAAGCTAATGCAGCCCATACAAGAGGGGATATCTAGGGATAGGTAGGACACTATTAATGGACATATATTGCAAAGCGACTTGTTTTTGTAAGATCTTTAACATAAAAAGCAATCCTTGTAGTGAGACAACCCCTTTAAGTTATTTTATTTTTTGCATTACATTTCTTTTAATTATATGAGGGAAAATAGCAGAAAAAATTGAAAAAAAAAACAGTTTTTCACATTTCTTTTTCTTTTATCAATAGCAAGAGTGGCCCTAAAATAGGGTTTTTAATTGTGTCACTTTTCCGTCATAGGGCTTGTTCACACGGCGTTTTGGATCCTTTTTACGGATCCGTTTTTCGCACTTGAAAAGCGCATCCGGAAAGCGGATCCGCAAAACGCAGCATTGGGTACTTTATTTTTTATCCGTTTTAATGCTTTTCACATGCGTTTTACGCATCCGCTTTTCGATGCGTTTTTCTGAAGAGGGCTCTCTCTCTCTGTCTCAATCTGTCTCCCGCCCCCGGCTCCCATTCATTGTATTGTCGCTCCCATTCTTTAGTCCCCGCCCCCGCCTCCATTCATTTTATTTTTTCGCCCCCATTTATTTTTGTCTCCCCCCCCCGCCTCCCTTCATTTTTGTCCCCCCCCCCCTGCCTCCCCTTATTGTATTTGTTGCTCCCATTTATTGTATGTCCCCCCCCCCCCCCCCGCCCCCCCCTCCCATTATTTTATTTTCGCTCCCATTCATTGTATGTCTCCCGCCCCCGCCTCCCATTCATTGTATTTTTTCGCCCCCCATTCTTTTTATGTTCCCCCCCCCGCCTCCCATTTATTGTATGTCTCCCCCCCCCCGCCTCCCCTTCATTTATGTCTCCCCCCCCGCCTCCCATTCATTGTATTCTCCCGCCCCCGCCTCCCACATTTATGTCTCCCCGCCCCCGCTCCCATTCATTGTATGTCTCCCGCCCCCCCCCCCCCATTCATTTTTGCCCCCCGCCCCCAGCTCCCTTCATTGATTGTCTCGCCCCCGGGTCCTCCCCTGTCACCGCCGCCGCTCGCCTCCTCCGCTATCACCGCCCCCGGAACGCCTCCTCCGCCGCCCCACACCTGCCCCCACCGCCGCTCACCTGCCGCCCCCCGCACATCTGCCGTCCCCCGCCGCCACTGCGCTGCCGCCGCCCCCGTCACCTGCGCTGCCCCCGCCCCCTCCCCTGCCCCTGGCCGCCGCCCACCGCTCACCTGCGCTGCCCCCGCCGCCCCACCCCTCACCTGCGCTGCCCCGCCGCCCCCCCCCACCGCCTGCCCGCCGCCCACCGCTCACCTGCCGCCCCGCCCCCCCCCCCGCCCCGCCGCCCCCCCTCACCCCCTTCCTGCCGCCCCCGCCCCCGCTCCCTGTGCTGCCGCCACCACCTGTGCTGCCCCCGCCGCTCACCTGCGCTCCTGCTGCCTCTCCAGCGATCCCCGTCCAGTCTCCCAGTGCGCTTTTCGCATCCGCTTTCAGGATGCAAAGCGCAGCTGTTACGTACCAGGAGTGTGGAGCGCTTTTGGACAAGTGCCAAAAGCGGACTCCATTATCTCCTATGGGCTTTCAGTTGCGTAAAACGCAATAAGAATTGACATGTCAATTCTTAAAGCGGATGCGAAAAGCGCAGCGCAGGAGAGCTCTCAAAAGCGCATCGCTGATCTCCCGTGGGAACAGCGATGCGCTTTTGCCATTCAACTCAATGTTAATCACACTGACAATTGTTAGATCCGTTTTGCGGATCCGTAAAATGAATCACAAAAACGCCGTGTGAACAAGCCCATAGACGTTTACATATAGTTGGTATAAAGTCAGAAAAAGACCTCTGGGTGGCATTTTCAGATTTTATTTGTATTTATTTTTTTTCCTATTTTCCACTGTAAGTGGTCCTTATGTGGTCCAGTGGTCCAGTGTATAATGCGCCTGAATATATAGAAGTGGTTTTTGTGCATTCATAAATGGTCTTTACAGTTCGACGCACCTTGCCTGTGTGTTTGCCGTATTATGTATAAAGGATATAGATAGGCTGGAAATTAAAGAAAAGTCATTAGAATAGCACGTCAGTGAATAGAAACTATGGTACTGATCCTGCTTGGAGGACCACAGGTCCCAGCAATACCTGTGCAGTGCTGGCTCTTGCTGTATGTAGAATAAGGGGTGAGAGCAGCAAAAATAAATTTCAAATTTCATGTAGTAAAAATGTAAAATATAAAAATCTGAACAGCACAATCAGTGGGTTATGTAATGTAAAATTAGTTTTAGATTCTATAAATTTTAAATACATTTTATAGGAGATATTTTTATATTTTTGGGATATTATATATTTTTATATTAATTTTATATGGTCACATTTTTCATTAAATTTAAATAATTTAATTTTATATAGTTTGATAATTTATCATAAATCACTTTTTATTATTATACTGGTGTAAGTTGAGAAATATTGGACACTTTTTTCCCTAACAGCAAATTTAGCTCCACTTTGACTCCTCAGGCTCAGGCAGACCACATTGAAATAGGTCTGCCTGTTCGAGCAGTAACACGCCTAGTATAGCCAAACAACATTCATATATGTGTCTTATATTACGAGTGTGGTGCAATGCCCCCAGAACGCCCCCAAAACGCCCCCTCATGTTAGGCACATTAAAAAGTGTTGAGTCTTACGAACAATGCGCCTAACACATTCATTAGGCGCATAAGACATCGTAGCCGCTAACTTAGGCGCATTTGACGCCAGAAAAAGGTGAAAAACCCGATCATACATGTCTCCCTAAGTTTTTTGAAATCTGACCTCAGAAAATCTGAGCTGTTTAAACTACATCCTAGATTTTTTGTTGAGGTCAATGGGGATGGTTTTACAGTTGGTTTTTGATGGATTTGAAAAATCAAATCTGCTTCAAAAACTGACTGGAAATACTTGCCATGTAGACGGGCTTTACAGAGGAAATAGAGCCCCCTGTACTCACTGCAGAGCTTATTTGAGTCTGATAAGACCCAGCAGCATCTGTAACTACTGAACCACTGCAAGAAGCTTAAAGTATCTGTATATAAATTGATCAGTGAGCATTGTGTATACCATTATCTATAAGGCAGGGATGGTAATAAACTATCCGTGCCTTCTCAGTGAATAGTCTGGCTTATGCTGACAGCCAGCTCTCCACTCCACTGCAGCAGCACAATTAGTGTACACTCTGTATGGGTGTTTTAAAAGAGTTAAATGACCACTGTCCAGACATATATGGTCAATGGGCATTCTGCTTTTAAAGAGGTTTTAGTACGATTTAATGTTGACGTGGGATCCTCCAAAATGGGTTATTAATCACTTTTCTAAATATATGTCATTAAAAAAAGTGAAGCCTCTGAGAGCTATGGCCTGACTAAGATGCCCTTAGTTTTCTAACAGTTTACATTAGACAGTTTACATTAGACATGACCAGGAGCTGATCTGGCCGCGCTTGCGTTGTTTGCACTTCTTATCTGATGGCAGGGAACATGAACGAGCTTTGAAGGGACCATGGAGATAAAATCCTGTGTCTTTTATATAGAGAATCCACTGGTTGTAATGTAATTATCTGAGTAAACATGCAGATGCTCCCTGCCTCTCTGCTCAGCCCTCCTCTCCCCCCTGCAGCAGTTTGTGAACAAATGAAACTGTTCGTTCACAGAGCTTATCTTCTCTCCTGAGCAGATAAGAGGGAGAAACTTGTGCACAATACAGTTAACCCCTGTGGATTAGCCAAATAACATGTTTGCGCAAGTACAGAGACTGAATATCAGGAACGTGCATTGGAGGTGCAGTGATGACATCACAGAGGAGGTACTTGTTTTTTTAAACACAGAATCACAACGCCCCTTTTTCAAGCCTCAAGATGGGAGTATCAGCCTGTTAGGTGCGGAACTCACTTCCTGGAAAACCCCTTTAATGTAAATTATTTTACATTGTTTTGCATTTCACTAGTTGCTATTATCATTCAGATTTTCTTCCGGGTAATCTCACATACAGCTTTTTTGGAAAACACCACTGCGGTTTTTGATGCATTTTTTTAAGACAAAGTCAAAAGTAAGTTCACAATGAGGGAAAAGCGTAAGTCATTACTTTATGTTTCCCTTTCTACTTACATCCTCTGGTTTTGCCTCAAAAAACTAAATTAAAAAACTGCTACAAAAACTGCAGCCGTAATTAAATATTAATAAACACAAATTTTTATTTGTTTACTACAAAAAGCTTCTGTCTAGATAATGTTGTTACCCAGCTGTTATGATGGTAATATGTACTGTCCTGTATTGGAGGTTAGGTTTTTTAATTGTTCAGAAATGCATATTTTTATTCTTGTTACTACAAAAAAATTTGACTAATTCATACATTTATTTTAGAAAATAAACTATTTAAAGGAAAACTCTAAAGGCAACATGTATGAAAACTGGTGCAGATTAAACAGTTGTAGGTTAGTGTAGCATTTGTCAGCATGTATGGAAGTGTCTCAAAGCACTTCATAAATGTGTGACGTTGTGAGACACATTTATGTGCCAAAAAGTGGAGCAAAAAGTGTCTCAGCCTCGCCACTATGAAATTGGTGTGGATTATTATTGATTGAACTTTTCTAGAAAAGTTAAGTTCTAGTAGAACTTCTCGAATTTTTAGAACTCGAACCGAACATTTTACTGTTTGTTCGATTAAAGTTCTAGTTCTACACACCATTTTCAGTTTAGTTTTCAGCAGCTTTCTGCACTTTTGGCAGCCACCCAATCACTTTCCTGCACTTTTGGCGGTCATCCAATCAGTGCAGAGCACAGAGAAGTGTTAGAAACATCATCGCTGAGGAGCAGGGCTCTCATTAGCTGTTAAAATCACATGAACATGTTATATATTTTTCACTGTATTGCCTTGTGAACGCCATTTTCAGCTCACTCTCTGTACTGTACAGACTGCTCTTAGTTAGTTAGACAGCATTTTCCTCTCCATAGACATCAATAGTTAGGGAGTTTGGTATTGCTGGCTGCATCTTTCTCACACCCGGAAGCTGTTATTTGGCGACATTTAAAGGCTCACATAACGCCTAACTCTCTTGTACATGGATATATATCATACAGAGTGCTTGGATTTTCTAAATCATATTCAGTGCCCAAAGCTTCCGATTTTGCAGTTTTGGGGGTTCAGTAATTGTATAGCACACCGTCTCCAAATCTGTGTCAAAGGGGCTTTTGGGCCTCCTCAGGATGCAGGGCCACGTAGCAGCTGCTACCGCAGCACCTCCTATAGCTATACCCCTGCTGTCAAGCTATTCTCATCTTTTCAATTAGCCTTTGAAAGGAATGAAGTATTTTGCCATTCAATTTTTTTCTGTCACTCTTAGGGCCACATGTATGAAAACTGTCTAGGTCTAAAACTCACTTTGTTGCCCATAGCAACCAATCAGAGGGCCCCTTTAATTTTTCCAGAGCACTATATGAAATTAAAGGGGCGCTATGATTGGTTGCTATGGGAAACAAAGTCTGTTTTAGACCTAGACAGTTTTCATACATGTGGCCTTTAGAGTCAAATTTTCTTCACTAAGTTGTTCCACGTATCCAGTTTAATGGTTATGGATGGTAATTACAGCCTCTCCTCACCTGTATAGGTATAAAAATTAACCAGAACAACTTCGCCCATAGACTTTAATGGGGTTCGAAGTTCGAGTTTCAGTTCGAATTGAACTTCGAACCGAAATCACAAAACTTCGAGGTTCTAATCGAACTAGAACTTTTTACTGTTCTCTCAATACTCGTGTGGATAAGTACAACATTTGTGCACCACATTCTGTTGAGTCACATTCATAAATGAGTCTAATCTTTTGAATCTTGTGTGATACGCCTCCTAAGATTTAGCGCATACAAAACTGTCAAGGGTATCAGACGTGTGCCAGCTTTTGGTGAAGGATGAGGATTTTTTGCCACAAATCATGGCAGAAACCTGGAGCAGCCCTGTTCATACATGTTGCGCTAAGTGTAGGACCTGTAGTTAGGTGCCTATGGTGTCTTTGATGTCCCTCGACTCTCTGCATTATGCATCCTTCCTGCTCCCCCTCAGGATTTTTCCTAGATTGATCCCTTAAATTGACCTGAATAGGGGATTTTTTTAAACTTATATTCTGTATCTTTTAAAAAAATATTTCTATTTTTTGCATGTTTTTTTTATTACAATTATTATTGTTTGATGTCGTTGTGGAGGAACCTGAAAAATGTTAGAGAAAGAAAGGCATTTTTAACTTAAAGAGGACCCGTGGCCATTCCTGATATGTCTATTTCAGTAAATACTCGTGTTCCCTGTGTAATACCAATTCTGAAGCATCTTCTCTTATAACTCACCTTCCAGTCTGGAATGCTAACACCCAGCTGACAGATTCAGTAATACATTTCTAGAAGGAATAATAGAAGAACAGCACAACATAGTTATAGGAAAAGATGCTCCAGAATTGTTATTTCACAGGGAACACAAGGATTTACTAAAAGAGACATGTCAGGAGATTTCACCGGTCCATGTGACTGATTCAGTAATACATTTCTACTAGGAATAACAAACATGTCAGAAGATGTCAAATTTTCCCTTTAACTTATGATTATACCAGACTCCAAAGCCAGTAAGTTAAAGAATAATGAAGTTTATTGCTCAAGAAATCTGCCGAACAGCTATGGCTAATTTTTTATAATGTTTTGTGGTATCTATAGCAGGGTGGCAGGATTAACTAATGTATACTTCCAATATACTTCTGATGGATCTCACTGTATACACAAAAAAATGACATTTATCACTCATAGGACACCATTGTAAAAAAGCACACAATACCTGGTAGCCATTTTTTTTTTTTTTTACAAAACTAGATGCTCCTGTATGAATAGTACAGTCTACAGAACTTAATAAAAAGCTATAATGGGAATGGGCATAGTCTGGCGTTAGCTACCACAATGTAAAAACCTTAACCCCTTAGGCTGATCGCCTGAAAAGTAGTTAATGACCAAAATATTTTTTTAGTTTTTGCCTCCTTGCGTTTCAACAGTTGTAACTTTTTAATTATTTTTTAATGATACACTTGTATGAGGCCTCGTTTTATTCAGGATGAGTTGTACTTTATGGGGGAATAGTTTAAGTTCACTTATAAATAATATCAATTTTTTTTTAAATTTTTTAAAAAACATTTTTGTTTTTTTAATTTTTTTTTTACACCATTCACATTTCACACTTAATAACTTGTTAGATTAATTCTACAGTTAATTACAGTTGTATGAATACTTAATATGTGTAGGGTTTTTTGTGTGTGTAATGTATACACAATAATTTTTTATTAAATATTTATTTTTATTTTATTATTTATTTATTTTTATTTTTTGACACTTTTTATGTTTTTTTCTTTTTTTTGAAATCCCATGAAGGGATAACTGTGTTACGTTTTTTATACTTAGTAATGTATAAGCATATTCATATATTCATATATGCTAATACATTGTAATCTGTGTCAGTTTGACGCAGGCCATGAGCAGGGCAGCCCACAGTCTGCCCTGATCGCTGGCTTCTTACAAAGACAGCCCTGGGGCTACACTAGGTCTCCAAGGCTGACTGTGCAGCCGTTCCCCGGGGACTGTTGGGTCATTGGATCAGCCAACAGAGCAGGGAAACCCTTTGATTGCGCTGCGGTGACCAACTGCGGCAATCAAAGGGTTAAAGCTTGGGGAGCGGAGGTTTCCCCGCTCCCCAGTGCTTGCAGGAGCCGCGCTGTGAATGGGGCTGTATAGTACAGCCCCGTTACGAGCGCTGCTGCAGTCGCCGGGCGCCGCAAACTCCGATTTCTGCAGCGACGCCAAAAGATGCCGCTGCAGGCCAACGACCTGCACCAGCTGACGTCAAAAGACGGTGGGCGGTCGTTAAGGCGTTAATAGGGCAAAAAATCACAAGGAGCACTGACCCTTTTAAAGTGCAGACAAGAAACCCATATAACTCTATAAGCTGGGCAATTTTTCATCACTGAAATAAATTTTCCTTTAAGAATTCCATGAATAACAATATACTAGTATATGAACTACTAAAAGATCTCACATGAAGAATATGAATTCCCTATATCATAGCCCATTGTGTGTGACACATGATAATACTAGTCATATTATGTTATACATCCATACATTTGAAGTCCTATTTTCTATAGTTACAGAAAATAGGACTTTACAAATCAGTTCCTGTGACTCCACCAAGAAGTGATTTGCAAAGATGCCTTCTGCACTTCCATCCATCAAAACAAATTTGGTAGTAATCATAAAAATGTCTTGAGCATATGAGAAGCTGACATTGTTGTTTCGTTGTCGCACTGAATCATTGCTCAGAATTCATTTCAGCAGCTTTACATAAAACAAGGAATTTGTTGGTTTCATTTGGAATTTATATTTAGAAGACATTTGTCCGCAGCGACGTGGTTCCTTAGTCTTCATTACATTTTCATCTCAGTATACTTACACATAGGCCGATGGGTGAAGTGCATCCCATCCCAGCCCTCTCCTTTATCAAGTGTCTCAGTTGCATTATATCTTGTGATTCATTCCTTAAAATAATGTCCGCAACAGAAGATATGTAACAATAACATCCAGAAAAGTGGATGAAAAGGACCCAGTCAATGCAACCTCTTTATCAGGGTGTAGCACAAACCTAATAAAACCGTCAAGCGTAATTGGTAGGCCGGATGTATCAGAACTGTTCAGCATCAATATATGCCGCTCATGCTATTATCTATTGAAAAAATCTGTTTTTTAGCATTGTGCGCTGGATTTCATTATCTGCTTTCTTTACTCACTTGCCTTGTATCTATTTCAGGGTTGTTTTATCACATTTTATACAGCTTTAGCTTTCATGCGAATGTGAGGCTTTATTGTATAACTTCCATTCTTTGCGCGGCAAGGTTGGATCATGGAGGTAGCAGAGTTCATGGCGATAAGCTTTCTAAACTTAGATTGCTTAATTAAAATGTCAAGGACATCTTCACAAATTGAAATTTTATAGGTAATTGTACCAGTGCGTATCGGTGTTGCTTGTTGCATGTTTTTGACCTTAGGAGAACAATGGCGTGCTGTATTGTGCATTTGTAGATGGCAGACTAGGTGCACATTCTCTTTATACAGTTATAAAACATATTGGTATTTATTCTTGCTGATTAGGATTGTGGAGTAGGTACTGTGATTTCAAAGCTGCTCATATTCATAACACGATACAGATCTTTTTCAGCTTAGCACAAGAAATCACTTATTTCCCCAAAAAGCTGATTTTTGCATGTTAACTGTATAGTGCTAGGCATAATAGGCCTCATGGATGCAAACTCCTCACCCTCACAATAACGGTGCATTTACACGACAAAGACCAAATACCGGTCAGGAAATCCCAACCAGCATTTTGTCTTTTTTTGGCATGTAGGTGGGCGTCTTTTGTCCTCGGTTTCTGGATTTAAAGAGAACCTGTCACATTGTTTATGCCCCTTGCTGAGGGCAGCACAAGCTAGTGACAGACCTGCTGTTCCCAGCGCTGTGTCCCTTATTCTGTAACATGCTGTAGTTTTAGAGCATTTAGTGCTCAAATCTGCAGTTTTCAGCCAGAAAAGAATCAAAGAGTCCGTTTTATTCATACCCCGCCCACCTGAGGCTAGCCCCGCCCACCTCAACTGATAAACCTATTACTTTGAATAGGTAGAACCATGTGAATAACTGTCAATGGGCGTGGCTAGCCTTTTGTGGACAGGACTAACACCTGCTCATGAATAAGATTTGATGGGTAAATGCTCTAAAACTACAGCATCTTACAGAATAAAGGACACAGCGCTGGAAACAGCATGTGTGACACTAGCTTATGCTGTCCTCTGCAAGGGGGGCATAAACTATGTGACAGGTTCCCTTTAAGCCCTTCCCCTTCACACCCACATGTTCATGTTCCGCCCGAAACTCTAACGGAAGAATGAACATGTTCTAAGTTTTTGGAATGCTGGTGGTGAAAAAAACTGTCCGGCGGAAAATCCGTGCAGTGGGGACTGCTGCACGAATTTTCTATTAAAGTCAATGTAAAAGGTTTACAGTCGGTTTCAAATCCGAAAACCGTCTGTAAAACAGACGGAAAACCTGTGCCATGGGGACAAGCCCTAATACTAAAGACACAAAATTGGATAAACAAGGCCACAGTTTATTCGGGGGTTTATTGATCAAATCAAATCTTGACAATCAATCCACAATACTGCCGATTTTTATTGCATACAATGAACAGTCAAGTATTAACAACTTACCAACCTGACCATAAAACCTTTGTCCACCTCCTATGAAATAACTCATGACTGAAAGAAAGGAGATTGGGAGGGCAATTATTTCAGGCTTAGTGCTTCTACTGCCTGATCAGACCAAATCCAACCTTTTTGTGTCTTTTTTTCAACTAAAACTTAATCACACTGCTGCCCCCTTCAATGTGCGATTGAACTGTTTCTGCCAGCCTCACGCTCTCTTAGTGCAATGGTTACAGCACTTGCCCTGATATATATTGACCAACCTGGTCCATCAGTGCAGTAGTGTCCCGTGTCAGTAACAGCTGCCCATGTGCTTACCTCGCATGGCAGTCACCTCCTCTGCTCCATCTTCCTGACCAGCATGCTGTCCAGACTTTACTCTGTTAATGGCTCATACATGACAGCACCAATCATCAGTTGCCCCGATTGATAACTGAATGCCACCTACATAAACAATCTCTGCCTATTTAACCCTTCTCTTTCGTATCCTAACTCTTTCACCCACTCTTAACCTCCATACCCATCTCCCCATTATTTTACCCTTTACCACAAACTCTATCTACTAATAAAACTATCTCTCTAGAGTCGTTGCTCTGTGCATCTCCCTACCTTATCGCATTTTGTGCAGGCTTGGGGATATCTACATGTACGAAAACTGTTGAGGTTGCCCATAGCAACCAATCAGAGCTCCCTTTTTTATTTCATACAGTGCTCTGAAAAAATGAAAGGGGAGCTCTAATTGGTTGCTATGGGCAACAAAGAAAATTTTAGACCAAGACAGCTTTCATACGTGAGTCCCTATTTTAATACGTGCCCCAATAGAGGGAACAATTAATGATCAGTGTTGAGTGGATAGGTCTTTGTTCGGTTCGACACAGGTTCATCCAAATTTAATTTTAATGGTTAACTTACTCCAGCAGGGCTCCTGGCGCGGCATCAGTTCTGGTCAAACTTCACTTCTAGTTACATTAACTGTGACTTTAGATAGAAAATGATAACTTGTTAAAAGTTCTGATGGAGTGAAGCGGAAAGGTAAGTTAACCCTTAAAAACCCTAACTCCTACTAAGGGTTAAGGTTGATTTTTTGAGATTTTTACCAAAATTAGATTCAGGTCAACCAGGCCAATTCAGGCCAAATTTGTTCAAATTAGGGTTAAGTTTGATTTCAACCTGAATTAATACATACTCGATTAGTCAAATAGACTCTTCCTCCTGCATCTGTAAAAACCTTATTAGAATTTTTATATACAAAAGATAAACCTGCTCTCGGCTACCCATTTACAACCTTTAGTGGTTGGAACAGGTTGGAAACACGTAGCCGAGAGCACGCACCTTCGTTTTTCTTTTGTATATGAAAATTCTAATAAAGCTGCAAGTCTTTATAGACACTGGCGCAAGAGTCTATTTGACTAATTGAGTATATATACCAAGCTGAGAATAGACAGTGGCTCTGAGCAAGTAAAAACAGCAGAGGGCTGATTGGGACACCATGGAACCGGGAGTCATACATACAGGAGATGACTGTCCCGGGCAAAGAAGCCAACAAACAAAGGGGACTGGAGTGCCGATAGCAGAACCAGCATTGGAACTAATGTATGCAAAGAGTCCAGGTCGCAGCAAATGCCAGGGAATAAGCAACAGAAGATCGGTGAGCAGATTAGCATTTACTTGTTTTTCCCACAATCTAATACCTAATACTATTCACAAAACTTCAGATACTAAAGCTGCTGATTTAATTTTTCAGCACCTGCCCACACTGCGAGAAGTACCAATACCTGGAGTGATAACCACTGCATCACTGTACTTAATTGGCCAGCAAACTCGCCTGACCTAAACCCCATAGAGGATCTGTAGGGCATTGTCAAAACGAAAATGAGACACAACAATGCAGAAGAGCTGAAGATCGCTATTAAGACATCTTGAGCTTCCTCACTTCAGCTGTGCCCCAGGCAACACTGCCACATTAATTACTGCAGTAATTCATACAAAAGGAGTCCCAGGAAAGTCTTGAGTGCATATACTGAACACCCATTTCAGTAGGCCAAAATTTCTGTAGTAATACATTTTTGGAATGGTTTTATACACTATTCTAATTTTCTGATACACTGAAGTTTGTGTTTTCATTAGCAGTAAGCCATAATCATTCACACTAAAAGAAATAAACACTTGAAATATATTGCTCTGTTTGAAATATGTCTATACATTATATGGGTTTCTCTATTTGACTTAAATTATGGACAAAAATTAACTTTTTGATGATATTATTTTTTGGAATGCACTAGTATACCTATATCTGCCTTCAAACAAAGCTGAAGACCTGCTACGCATACTTCTCTATAGCAATTTTATTTCAGCTCTGTACGAAATAGAGCCATAAAATAGCCAATATTCTAGCACTTCAGATTTGAGTCAATCTTAAATTTTACCCAAATCTAAATAATTGTTTTTTTGCTGGCCCAAATCAACCCCAACCTTAACTCAAAGCTCTGCTCTTACCTTTGGTCCATCTTGCGCCCAGTATGGTCTAACTTTTGGTCTAATGTAATCTATTGTTAGTTACATCGACCGGGTTTTGGGGAAATTTGGCAGGAATCAGAGTAGAGGTAACATTTGCCAAAATTTAGGCCACACAGTGGGTGAGGAGGGACTTGATGAATGGTAAGTTAACCCTTAAAAGACAGTTAAAAGCACTAAGTCAGCTTATGAGTAGGACTAGTGTTAGGGGTAGTGTTAGTGTTTTTTCCACAAATTCAGCCCAACCAGTTTTGAATTGAAAAGGGCCATATTCAAGAAACACTAATTGCCAATATGCATGACTCCTAGAAAAATAATACACCAAAACTGCCTATATTTTGTAATTCGGGGGCAACAGATATATTACTACTTAACTAGGGGCAATGGCAAAATGGCTTATAATGATTCAATGAATTGATTGTGTTTGCTCATGTAGCTTATGCAGGAAATGGCTACTAGTTCTTGTACTATAATGTCAATATTTTAAGATAGAAATGTTAGAAGCCAGCAGTTACTGTCGGTAGCCAGCATGAAACTGACTTTGATGAAGTCTTTTTTTTAGCTAAACTTCCTTCTCTTGGAAATTTGACAGTATTATTGCAGCCTTTACTTTGAATAGTCACAACAAAACATTAATAACATGACTGAAAGTACCAATCTTTCCCTGCAGGTGAAAATGAATATTATAACAAATCAACAAATGCCATAGCAATAAAACAGGGGTTTACAACCATGCTGAAAACTGATAACCTGGGGACCTTCCATTTGTGCTAGATTCTGTCTGCTCTGACTTTTTTGCTTGTTTTCAGCTGCATTTTATTTTCCGTTTCGTTCAAAGACTATTCACTAAGAATGAATTGACTTGGGATGGGTGAAGATGTTAGAAAAATACAAAAAAGGATCATTTATGTCCTACTTTTCCTACATTCAAAAACATGCTTGGTTATTTGGCTTATCATGAAATTGAAAAGAGTGTGTGTGCACAAAAAAGGGAAATAACAGCAGATTGTAACCCTCTCGGGAAGCTTCAGATATGAAGTTTCTGTAAAATGGCAAAATATTTTGATGCATGGTTAAAAGTGTAACAGGTAGTCATATAGTTATAGTTGAAACCAGAAATTTACATACTCTTTATAAAAAGACACATATGCATGTTTTTCTCACTATCTGACATGAAATCAGAAGAAACATTACCCGTTTTAGGTCAATTAGGAACCAAAATTATTTATATTCGCCAAATGCCAGAATAATGAGAGAGAGAATGTTTAAGGTATTTTTATTACTTTCTGCAAAGTCAAAAGTTTACATACATTTTATCAGTAATTGGTAGAATTGCCATTAAACTGTATGACTTCGGTCAAACGTTTTGGATATCTTTCCACAAGCTTTCTACAATAGTTTGTAGGAATTTTGGCCCATTCCTCCTGACAGAACTGGTGTAACTGAGCCATGTTTGTAGGTCACCTTGCTCGCACCTGCCTTTACAGCTTTGCCCATAAATTTTCAATAGGATTGAGATCAGATCTCTGTGATGGCCACTCCAAAACATTGACTTGGTTATCCTTAAACCACTTTGTAACCACTTTGGCAGTATACTTCAGGTCATTGTCCATTTGGAAGACCTATTTCCAGCCATGCTTTAACTTCCTGGCTGTTGATTCAGTATTGCCACATAATCTTCTTTCCTCATGATGCCATCTATACAAGCATATCTACCTAAAATAAAACAGATGAAAATAGAAGTTCCTAGGTTAAAATAATAAAAAAAAAACCCTTACCTTGATATCATCCCCTGTTTCAGATCAAGATTGACAATGCAAAAAAAAAAAGCTAAAGTCCCTTTTTCTGCCATATTTCTACAGAACTGCTTGTTTAGATACATGTAGATGCACCTACAGGAGTTATCTTCCCCATACTGGCAGCATTCTTTGGGTGACAATGTATCTTGGTAGCCATTACATTTTTAAAGGTAGCATATAAATCACATTTCCATTTTTCCCATATTTCCTGCTAATCTGCACTGTAAGTGAACATCTTTACTTAATAATATTAATAGCCTTCCTACTGTACTAGCAGGCTTAGAGTTATGCGACCTGTCCAGATGTGGCAGTGCATAGATCTGCATCTGCAATCTATTGGGGTCCCAATACATCTTGTTTAAAAACAGCAAACATTTATAACGTGCTTTTCTCACTTGGGACAAAGCGTAGTCTGGGAGTAAAGAGATCAATTTGTTATAATGTCTTGTGTAGACAGTGAGTATGTTTAGTTACCTTGAAATGCTGAACTGAGCAGGTGAAATTTTTTAGGTTTAAGTTTCCCGGGAAATTATTTTGTTCTGTTTTGACCCAGGAAATGAGTTTCTAGAAAAGGGCTCCAAATTTTTTAAATCTTTTCTTTACAGTAGCTGGGGCCTAAGTTGTTTATGGCAAATTATAAAATTTTCTACTAAAATTTTCTTAATAAAGGGAAGGGAAATGCACCCCAAATTCACTAAAAAGGGTTCCCCATTGGAATGAAAATTTGGTACTAAAATCATATAGTAAAGAAAACCACGGCACTCCAGTGAACATGTTCCATGACTTACTTAGAGCGCATCACTGGTGCTATACTTTTCTGTACTATATTGATATACTTCATTTTCTGGCCCGGGCCAGGGGCAGGAAACAAAAAATTGGGTCCCCATGGGAAAGGCAACATTTTTTGTTTTAAATTTTAACTGCTTTTAGACCATCAAATGATTTAAAACAGGGGTTTTAAGTTGTCACAAATAAAATGATCGAACCCCAAAAAAGTTTCAATTTGAGTCAAACCTTTGAACTTTGAAAAGTTGGGTTTTTGAATTTTTGATCGAACCGAATTTCGAGCCCCATTAAACCCAAAGGGGGAGAAGATTTTTGGGGTTTAAATTTTGGGATCCCTAAACAGGTGAGGAGAAGCGGGAATTACCATCCAAAACTTTAACATCAACACGGGACGTATTATACGGGGGCCAGGGAAAAAACATTGAAATTCCCCTTAAAATGAAACATTTTGCGCCTCCCATAACGCATAGCATATCATTTGGTATGAAATGTAATGCCCTATTGAGGCGCATGACGTATCATTACTAATTTATATAATGCACCTGGATAGGCCCCCTTACATACATTCCCAAATTTAATGCTTTGGGTTTGCTTTTGTTTTGCATACAAGGTAAACTTGATGCCAAAAAAAATTTTTTTGAGGGGAAACCGTAATTTCAGGAAAAATTTTACCAAATTTAAAAGCCCCTTTAAAACTTTTAAAAATAGCGCTTTAACTGATGTAGAATGCGCCCATTTACTCGAACAAAACAATAAAATTTTTCCGTTTAGCTCGAGCCCCTAAAATACGTAAAATTTTTGGACTCGAACTGAATTTTTTCTTAAAACTTTTCGATCAACTTTAAATTTGTCACATTTCATTTCCTTGATGCTTGACACCATTTACTTTCCCAGGAACGATGTCAAAAGGGAAAAACCTTTAGGAACCGGGAGAAGCCTCTCAGTCACTTGATCTGCAACCAGTGGGGTTTACACACAGAAAAAGAAAACAGAGACTGCGGAATACCGCCAGCAGTTTCAGCATTAGAATTGCAGAGAGTGAAAAGATTATAAAGGCTACGTCCCCCATGGCATTTGAAAAAAACCACCGGGTTCTGTTTAAAAAAACCAGTCCCGGGATTTTTTTCTCTTTTTCATGGTTTAGGGGGTGGGTTTTCCCCCTGGTTTGCGGGTTTTACCCCTCGCCCTCAACCATTGAACATGGGTTTTACATTTTTAAAGGGAAAGGCCCCGTGGTTTAATAAAAATGTCCCCCAGAAAAAACTTGCAGTGCATCTACTGCACGGAATTTTTTAAATTTTAAATTTAAAAAGTAAAAGGTTGAAAATTTACAGTCATTTTTTTAAACCCCCCAAAAAAACCCTCTGAAAAACTGACTGAAAAAACCCCCCGTGGGAAAATATCCTACGTATTTTTTGTTTTATTTAAACAGTTGTAGCATATTTTTTATTTTAAGTTAGACAATTTCTGCAAGAATGCCAGATATGTAGTTCCACTCAAACATCTCCACATTCAGTATTTACACCCACCATGCAATTTGGATATACCATTTAGATTAAAGAAGACCTGTTATCTCTTCATTGAGTTCCTTTTCAGTACGAATTTAGCAGAGCTTAACATGACTGCTGTAGCCTTAGTTTTGAGATAATAGCAATACCATAAAAGCCATGCTTAATCACCGCATTCCAAATTATTATGCAAATTATGTTCTCTGATTGGCCAAATTGGTCAATGCAAATGACAGTTAAAATAATGTTGAAATCATCAACCATTAGAGGATAAATCAAGTTTTACTGGACAAACCTCCCAAAGCACTGTTCTAAACTATTATGCACAACAGATTAACAAAATATTTTATAGGTTATAAAGATCTGAAAATGGTAATTTTTGGAATTTGCAGCATTAAGAGGTCACATTTACTGAAATCAGAAGCTATTTCAATCAAAAACCCCTAAAAAAGCCATGTTTCTTTTAACATAGGAGCCCTTCTTTGATATCACCTTCACAGTTCCTGCATCTGTTGAACTTGTGAGTTTTTTTTAGAGTTAAATTTCTTTGCTGGATGTCAAAATCGCCTCCCTGCTGTTTCGATGTGACCTGCCTCCCACCCTCATATGTCTTCTGCTTCTGGATAATCCATAGATTATCAAATGGGGTTTAACCTGGGGGGGATTGGCCGTTTAAAAGCCCATAGAGCCAATACTTTGAATATTCTTGGGTATGAGATAGGGCATTGTCTTGCATGAAGATGATTTTGTTATGGAAGGCACAGTAATTTTTTTCTGTCCCATGCAAGAAAGTGGTAAGTAAGAAACTCTATACTTGCAAAGATCATTTCCACACCTTCAGGGACCTCAACAGGGCCTACCAGCTCTTCCCTCATGATTCCGGCCCAAAACTTGACTTCACCATCTCTTTGATGACGTTATAGCCTTTTTAGAACGTGGTGCCCATCCACCAACCATTACTCCATCCATCTGGGCCATCCAAGTTTGCACAGCACTTATCAATAACAAGTCTTCGAGTATGTGTGCGCCTATTGCAACCGTTTCTGTTTGTGAGCAATAATTAGGGATAGCCAAATATAGGGTTTTATGGCAATTTAAGCCCTGAAGGACCCACAAACCTGAGGTTCGCAGGACTCCAGAGGCACCAGCAGCTTCAAATACCTGCTTGCTGCTTTGTAATGGTTTTTGGGCAGTTGCTCTCTTAATACAACACATTTGTCTAGCAGAAGCCTTTCTAATTTTGCCTTTATCTCCACAACCCCATCTGTGCTCGGACTCAGCCACAAATCTCCTGTCAGTATGATGATTATGCTTATGTATTCGTGAAATATCTAATGTTTTCATACTTTTTCCAATGCATTGCTCTATTTGAAGCTTTACGGCAGCAGAGAGATCCTCTATCTTGCCCATGTTGCTAGAAACCTGTGGGTAGGTTTCCTTTAATTAGGCACACCAGGAAAACTAAGGGCCTTGTGTATGAAAACTGTCTTGGTCTAAGACTCTCCTTGTGGCCCATAACAACTAATCATTTCATATAGTGCTCTGATTGGTTGCTATGGGCAACAAAGAAAGTCTTAGACCAAGACAGTTTTCATACATGTCCCCCTAAGTATCACAGGTGTTTCAGATTGATTTCAGTTTGAGTTTAATTGAAATACAAAAAATAAAATCTTCATGACACTTAAATCAAATTTGCATAATAATTTAGAACATGGTGTAAAAAGCATTGAAAAAGTTGAGATCATATTTCCTGCTGTAATATGTATATGTAATATGTAGTACGTTATCTGTCAAGTTTAGTTTTGCTACATCTATACCTTGATTCAGGGGGGGACAAGGGTGGGCAAGGGAGGCACCCCTAGATAAAAAGGGGCCCGGTAAAAAGGAGACAGGGTTTTGGGGCTGATTTTTTTACTTGGGGCGAAAAGGGCCCTTTATTTGCCTGGGGAAACCAGAATATTTTTCACAGTCTTGCCTTGATTCCTCATGTTTACATAATCCATCTGTTATTATTCCTATAGCTTTCACCACTTTTTTGGTAGGAAGGACCAAAGGTTTAGAGCTCTGTATGCTAATTAGCTTCACATTAGGTAACAAAGCGTCAATTGGGCAGTTATAGTAACCTTTAGAGAGCACCTTGACAGTGTCCAGACAGCATCGGCCTATAATAGGACAACTTCACATTTCAAGTATTTTCATGATACAAGGACCAAAGGATTGGTGCTATGGGACTATGGCAACATTGTTGGATTTCCTGTCTGCAGACCGTTAGTGACTCAATCATTGACTTCAGTGGTCATGTGCCATTTCTTTGACAATTGACACCAATTGCCTCCTCAGGGATGAAGTCAAAAAAAATGGTTGGGCTGCGAAGCTATGGCTGGGGGTTTCAGATTTATGCCCAAAATGAAAAAAAGGGAAAAAGGAATTGAAACACTTTACAGCTTCAGGGTTTGGGAAGGGAATGACCAAAGGTGATTATATATTACTTTTTGCTTTATTTAAGCACCTGTAGGCTATTTTTTATTTTTTTTTACAAAGGCAGGTATTTGGTTCCTGATAGACAGTTTCCCTTCAGTAACTACACCAACATTGCAATTTGGGTATACCATTTGGATTAGAGAAGACATGTCATCTGTTTATTTAGATCCTTTATAATACTTAAAGATGTAACAGTCAGGGGGACATGATTAATTTATAGTAATTTATAAATGGTCCCTACAAAAAAAAAGGGGGAAAAATTTTTTCAAAAGCCCCCCCCAAAAAACAGGGGACATCCCTTTGGCTGGAGAAAAAGGGATTTTTTTTTAAACTCCAGAGGGGAAAAGGGTTTTAAAGGGTTTGGGGGATTCGCTGGGCCCCCCCAACGATGATAGTTTAAGGGCCCCCCAGGGAGGGAGTCTAAGTACCCCCGGATTCACCCGACCCGCCTCAAAAACGGGATGGATTTTGCTGCGGGTGAGGCTACCGGTGCTACCCCCGACTATTTGTTGCGATGGCGGCCGGGGTAATGCATGGTACAGAATTGGAATCCAGAGTCGTAGTGGGGGACAAGCAGGAGGTCAGGATGGGCAGCAGAGGTTCGTGGTCAGAGACGGGCAGAAGGTCAGGGCAGGCGGCAAACAGGCAAGGTCAGGAAACATAGCGGAACGGACTGGTACACGGGTAATCAGACAGAACTTCCAACACTCTCAAGACTTACTAATGCACACCAACAATCTGGCAGAGAGTGCTGGGGGTGTATTCCTTATATAGGACCAGCGGCCAGCAATAGACTAATTACCGGGGCGCTGGCCCTTTAAATCCAAACCAGCCGTCGCGCGCGCGCCCTAAGAAGCGGGTACGCGTGCGGTGGCCGGGACAGGCAGGAGCAGCGTGCACAGGAGCATGGACGGGTAAGTGAGCTGGCGTCAGGGACCGGGCAAGGGGGCGGCCGCGGGGGGTGACGGCACCCGCGCCAGCCCCCATGACAAGCATTCTTCACTGTAAGAACTGTAAATCTGTGGAATAGCCGCCTGAGGAGCTGATCACAGTTGGGAGTTTCAAGAAAGGCTTAGATGACTACCTGAAACAAAAGAATATTAATATGTACGTAGCCATGTAAAATTCTGGATCCTGGCTGGTGGCAACTCTGGGGTCAGAGTTGGGGTCTTCCCTGGAGCAGACGGGTTCTTGCCTTGTGGGTTTCAGGGCATAAACCAGTGGGGGGGCTGGGCTTGAACTCCTTGTCTCCTTCCCTTCAATCACATTTTCCCCACCCTTAGTTGAATTTGATGGACACGTGTCTTTTTTCAACTAACTATGTAAGAGTTTACCTTAAGGCTATGTTCCCACGGCTAATTTTGGGACGTGATTTAGCCTGTAATTCATGCCGTACTGCGCGAATTATGGGCTGAAATATATCCCAGTCATTACGGTAATCCACAGTGCTCATAGAGAACTATGGATTACGTCTCCTCTCCCTGCTCATACAATACGGCGAGCGGGGAGAGAAGGGACATGTCATTTATTCATGGCGTATACGCACCAAGAATAATGCATGTATATGGGGCCGGCGGGCAATTACGTTCCGCAAATAAGCCATATGAACATAGCCTAACTGTATTTATTTTAATACAAAGGCTACTGAAAAGCATTGAAAACGTTGAGAGAAAATGTTGGGTCAAAGTTTAGTTTTGCTACATTTGTACCTTGATTTCTTATGTTTCCATGATCCTACTGCACCTATTAGGCTACATAGCACAGTAATACTGGATTTTCGGTGGATTCAGTATTTAGAATCCATCTAAAATCCGACTTTACACTGTGCTGCATAGACAGCAATGAAAAATCTGTGCTGTAGTCTACACAGCATGGATTTTTTACGGTTTTAAATCCCGGTGGATTTTTAAAAATGTTGGATATTCCACCTAGAACCTGCACCAAAAAACGCACTCCAGCCGTGGTCCAGCAATGTTAAAATGCCATCGATTTTGGATGGCATTTTAACATTGCTGTATGGACTTAGCCTTATTTTTCCTGCAAGTTACGACAATTTGATTGTTGATAGTTTTGGAAACCTGAATGCTAATTAGCTGCTCATTAGGTAAGAAAGTGACAACTGGGCAGTTACAGTGACCTTTAGACAAAGATGTATTTCTCTGCAGCATCTTGACACTGTCCAGACAGCACCAGACAGTAATAGGGCACCTTCTCATTACAAGTATTTCCATGATACAAGGAGACCTTGCAAGTATTTGCATGGTAGGGCAAGACCTTGCTCTTTTCCTGTGTGGAAATAGTTTAAATGTTTTATAAGTACACCTAAAATATTCACTTCATATTTTTTCACAGGCATCAGTAAACACGGGGCAGCGTGTCATAAGCAATACTAGTCTGTTCAGGCTTCTGTTAAAAACAGATGGACTCCTTCAGTAGAATGTGATAAAATCTTTGCAAGGCTACAAGAGGGAAGAATTCTCCTTGAATTTTGTAGTCATCTTTTATACTCACTGTATATCTAAAGAACCACCTGTACAGTCAAAGGAAGACTACATTGGCACAGTTCCCTCAAGCTATTCCTGTGTAAAAATAACCCGTAGGTCACTGCAGACGAGTAGCAGACATCATACATTTTCATGAGCTCTGGTTCTTATACTTTACGCAAATGAAGGTGACAATGATTACACGTCTTTTCGATTAACACTGTGTGATCAAGAGCATTCTTATCCGGGAAAACATTATGTCTTGTTAGAAACTTAAGGTAAACAGTATTTCTAATCAGTATCTAATATTTACCAGCAGACGCCATAAACATTAAATAGATGCAAAACTAAAACCGCTTTGGGGATAGAGTAACTGAGGTCACCACGTTGGAAAAATGAACAAATAGTTTAGGAACAACAGATCGTGAAGATGTTAAATGCCACCATGTGTTTCGATGCAATTTCAGATAGGTAACAACAATAAAATAAAAATAGTAAATCCTTATGACATATGATTATAGCTACAGCAGATGGTAATATACTGCAATATTCTAAGGCAAGGAATATGTTAATTTATAAAGCAAGGAAACAAAGTGACCTAGAACAGATGGGACTTCTCCAGGCAGGCAAAAGAGATGAAAGGCATCATTTTCTTCTGCCACATCGCAATTCAACACCAAGTTGTCATCTGGCTTTATATGTTCAGCAGGGAGTAATTAAACCGAGCAGTGATATCACTACAAAGTTGTGTAATTTCCCATCATGATCCTACAAAGGGGCTTGTTTAGCTTTTTTTGACAATTAATGCACCAGGACACGATTCCAAAAGCACAAAAAATGATGGAGTATGAATCAGCATGTCACTTCAAAAATAAGAGTCTTGTCTAACTAGGGCACAAGTGATTTTTTTTCTAGTACATTTCAATGTAACCTTCAGATTGTATGAGCATTGGAAATATATGTCTATGTAAAAAGGGCACTGAGGCAATATAAAACACATAATATAATATGAAGCAATGGTATGACTTTTCTAAAGGTAATGTATCATCATGATATATTATCAAGCCGCTTCCATAATGGCACAGTAGATGGGAATATTATATTAGGCAAGCATAAGGTCACCATAAAGAAAAGATATTACCATGTATGATTTTAGAAAAACTAATGTCCTAGCATGTAGAAAACAATCATGTAATAAGATTTCAGATACATGATAAACATTATAAAATGCTTTGACCTTTAAATTCAGTTATAATGAGGTTCATTCATAAAAATCGTGAGCGAGCCAGACACTGTGCAAAAAGAAAATCGATCACAGTTATTCTAAATTGTTAAACAGGTCAGAGATGTAAACATGGATGTTCAATCATATAAATAAACATTAATCATATACAGTATTGTAATGGGCCATTGGCTGCTAAGTTTCTTTTTTCACACTGCGGCATGAGCCCTCTTTGATCCCCTGAAAAAATATATATACTCACCTATATAGACACTTACCTATGTCTAGTGGAGCAGTTGAGGCCTTTTCCAGCATGTAAGGGCAGCAGTCCTCTGCTGGGATGCGGACATCCTGCTTGTTGTCCTGTTGTTTTGTAGGTTGCAAGCCTACAGTGACCTACAAGAGAGAGAAGATAGAGATAGGAACTGACCCACTCTGCCATATTCAACTGTCTGCATTCCATGAAAAAATGTAATTGAAAAATTGCCCAGTTTATGGCTCTCTTCAGTAGCAGTCCTGGCTATATTCTTCGATAGGTCCTTGTAATGTTTCAGTAAGGACATTATTGCACAAAACAAAACATACAGGAAAAAAAATTGCATAACAGTCCTTGAAATGTTTCTTGGAAAGGGGTGGATCCTTGGGACAAAGAGAAACTGTAGACTTAAAGGGGTTGTCTCGCTACGAAGATCATAGTTGAAAATGTAGGGACCAAAAATCTAAGGATGTACGCCCTTGGTTACCATTAGCAAAGTGCTATGGTTTTAGAGAATGGGCTGGATTACTTGTGCTTAGCAACGGAGTTTGTTTACTGGTTGGGGAAGCATTCTGTCTCGCCCAGGTCGCAGAGGAGAACGCGCATGCAAATGAAAGGCAGTGAAGAGGTCCTGGGAATACACAGGGATGTGTGTATTGGCAGCGACACAGGGGAGAGGCAGTAAATAGGACCTGCAGGGGGGGGTGTATTGGCAGGGGGGCTCAGGAGGAGAGGCAGTGAAGAGGACCAGGAGAACAGGAGAGGAACTGCAGACTTGGAAATGCAAGGAGAACACCAGGGGAACTGCAATCTTTGAAATGCCAGGAGAACACCAGAGGAACTGCAGAATTGGGCCAGGAACACAGAGCAGGAGGACCCAGAGGAATTGCACACTTGAATCAGGAACAAGTCACTTTGCAATATGTGTCCATTAACAGTTTCCTACCTATTCTGAGATATCCCCTCTTGTATGGGCTGCATCAGCTCCTCAGGTCACTATAGCTACAGACCTGTTCTCCTCCTGAAAGGCTGCTAGCACTGGTTTCTTTAACTACAGACCTGGCTTCTACTGCAGCCTAGTGGAAGCCAGTAAACACACCCCTGAATTCAAAGTGAAACCAAGAAAACAGGACTGAGGTGAGATGAATCAGTGTAGTGAGACAACCCCTTTAATTCTATCCTAGGTGTCAAAGATGAAAATGGGTGGTTATCAAATGCTAGGTCTCCTGGATTATGTTGCCTGTTTAAGAGCCCATAAGTCCCATAAAGGTGTTTTGTAAAGTTTCAGCATACACTGTATGGGAATGATTACTTCGCAGAGCAAATTAACTTGCTTTTACAAGAGCTCTGCAGTACAAAATTCCAGACAAGATGAGATATAATTAAATTCTTTTCTTTTTTATTTCAGTGAAAATTTTCAATCAAATAAGTAACTTTGAAAATTGTAGCCAGTTATACATAGCCTGCAGAATGCAAATACACCATTTAAATCAGGAAGGGATATTAAATTGCTTGCCCTCCTACATTACCCTCTACTAATCCCTTAGATCGCTGGAAGGAGATGAGGCTGCAAAAGCCCAGTTATTACTTCTTTTGTAGATCAATTCAATTGCATTTTCACGCTCTAACTTATGGTGTCATTTGTGTAGACAGCAAAGGTTTTGCAAAATAAGTAAAAATGTAGTTTCCAGATAAAATGGCAAAAAATTACAATTTACTTGAATCGAATCTAAAGTACTTTATTTTTTTTTATTGAAGTACAAGATTTTTTTGTACACAAAACCCGTACTTAAGCAAACTGTACACAGAGTCATTTCAAAATCTGAAATGTGATACTATAAAATAAGGCGATAAAGAGTCAAACGGATTATACATGAAATGTTAATATATCTGCTATGACTGCTGGATGTATGGAATGTTACTGCCTTATGTAGTGCTTCTATGGATGTAAGACCTTCTTCACACTAAGGTTAACACCCAATCACCATGAGACTGATTTTATGCTGTTCCATGCTTTCTTCAGTTTATGAACAACTGGAATTGTTTTTGCACTGCTCTCCACCATTTTGGTTGTGTGTTCTGTACAAAAAATGTGCAGAAAAATCCCGCCTCAGCTTATACTCGAGTCACTGCAATGGCACGGGCACCGACAGGGACATTTCAGTTATATGCGACTCCTCAGGGAGCGCATATAGCTGAATCCCGAGTTAGTTGACAGTGTCTGGGCGCTTCCATGGCTCGGGCGCTGTCGGCGATCTCTTCACCTGTATGCAACTCCTCTGGGAGCGCATACAGGTGAAAATACCCCTGCGGAGCAGAGACCGAGCACTCCCTGCTCCGCAGTGGACTCTGGGCGGCCGCAGACTGATGGCTGTCCAGAGTTTTCAGCACAGGTACGCTGCCTGCGTGGCCTAATAACATCACGACGCCTGTGTTAGAAAACGAAGCACATCGGAGCAGCGAGGGAGCGAGGTATATACTTTTTTTTTTTTTTAAACCCTGCCTATAACCTACCTATGGGGACATATACCTGCATGTACATATCTATAACCTGCCTATGGAGACATATACTTGCCTGTACATGCCTTTAACCTGCCTATGGGGGACATATACCTCCCTATATCTGCCTATAGGGGACATATACCTGCCTATAGGGGACATATACCTGCCTATGAAATTTTATTGATATCCATTTTTATTTTTGAAATTTACCAGTAGCCGCTGCATTTTCCACCCTAGGCTTATACTTGAGTCAACAAGTTTTCCCAGTCTTTTGTGGCAAAAGTAAGTGCCTCGGCTTATATGCGGATCGGCTTATACTCAAGAATATACGGTAAATAAATATATATATATATATATATATATATATATATATATATATATATATATACATTATACATTGTATTCCAAGACAATGGAAGAGTCCCTTTAACCACTTAGATGTCACTTTTAATAGCTATGATGGCACCTAAGTCTATGTACAGTGGTACATAGAGGGATCCATCTGTCTTGCAACAGGCCTTCCGTAACTAGAAAGGTGGTAATAAGTTGTCATGACAGCCAGGGCCTAATAATGATTGATAGGTTTGCCTTCTCAGTACACCTATGTGGCCCAGCCAGAGGTAAGGCTTAGCATAATGTGATCAGGCAAAACACTCTGGAATAGCAAGAAATCAAGTCTCCTGGTAAGACTAGGACAAAATCTAAAATAAAAAAATAAAAAAATAAACATTTAAAGTCCCTCCTTTTCCATACTCACCATCTAAAAATGATTTATAATAAAGATGACTATAATTGATATTACTGTATCTCTAAACAAAATAAATAAATACAAAATTATGCAAAATTGCTGGGTTTTTTTAATACTCCAATAAATAATTGACACATTGTATTACTGCAGAGCCTATGGTGAGGAGGGTGCACAACAGTAAAGAGAGAGATCATGTACTTGACCCTTCTCCCTAGTCATAGGCACAATAATTGTCACTTTTCTCATGAGTGTTCCTTTCAAAGAAAAGTAAAGAGGTTTCCCCAACTTGGAAAAATTGAAAATGAGGAGTATGTACATGGGTTAAAGGAGTTGTCAGGTTTAAATATAAATTAAATAAGAAAAATCTTAAGCTTTTGGTGCTCAATAAAAGAAAGAAAAAAATATACTCAACTTCTTCAGCTCCTCCATTCCAGTGCTAGCTCTCTGTTTCCTCTCTTTCTGTTTCCCTTTCGTTCTCTTTAGAATTAGATGGTCACATGCCTCTGTTTTTATCACTTTTTGGAACTGTTCATTTCTGAATGGTGATGTAATCAGAGGCCAGTGACTGCTGCAGCCAATCAGCGGCTTCAGGGGTAACATGCCTATTCAGAAGAGAACAGAAGATAAGCAGAAGACTCGGGAGATCCAGCACTGGAACAAAAGAGGGGGAAAAGGTGAGCATAGGTGTTTTTTTTTATATAATTTGGTACCAGTAGTCAGTGTGGGACTGAGGTGCCTAGGGGAGTTTATTCTAGGGGCCCACCAGTTGAACTGTATCTGGGTCCTCCGGGGGAGTTTATTTTGGCGGCCCACTCTACAGCTACTGTAAATGACTTTACATGCCTCCTATACTCTGCTTCTTGCTATTTGCCTTTCTTTCTATGCTTTTTGCCTCTTCCAAAAATGTGTATACAGTTAAAAAACCACTCCAGATCTGCCATGCTCTGTGGCCCACCAGGGATTTCCTCTATTCCCCTATGGGCCAGTCCAAGACTGCCAGTAGCCTATTATTTATTTTTTATTTGAACTGGACAACCCCTTTAATATAAGGTATCAATAGTAACAGCAGGGAATTGGAAAAATAGAAGTTTCAGGCAAAGTAGTATCACAGGGATTAGCCCACTTCCAGGAGGAGGAATTCAAACAATATTTTAGGAAAACTAGGGAAATTTGAAGTTTCTGTCGTCTTCTAAGAAAGTTTTTCAGCAAATGATAAGCTTAAAAATATTATATTTCTGATTTACTAAAGTTAGACTAGAAATAGTAAGCAGGAAAGGGCTTCATATAATGGATGAAAAGGATGAGAAACTTGTTTATAGTTTTACTTTTGGAGGATGTAGCGAAATCAGGCTATGGTGCCCAACAGCATAGTAGTGCTAGCATAGATTGCATGGGCATTTCTCATCTAAACTCATTCACACAAATGCATGGCATTTATCAAAAGACCAACAGGAATAGAAAGATACACTCTCTCTGTATGTCTGGATGAATGCGCTGTACAGAACTGTAATGCAAAACAAATATTTCACATTTAGATTAGGACTTTGTTATACAGATTGCTTACAGCCACGGACTTTAATGTTATGAAATTTATATACTAAAAATCAAATTTGCATGCAAATCAAGTCTGCTTTACACTGGTGCCATTTGCATTGCTTATTTAAATGTCCGGGCTCACATATTTACTGAGAAGCAAGGAAAGATATGTATGCAAATATGATATTAAAAAATGCTTCTTGTTACATTATGATAGCTCCTAAATGGCCAAAAACCTTTTTCTGTGGGTACATTGCTATAAGTTAAGGACAGGAAAGGGAAACCTTCAAACTGAAAAATTAGTTTTTATTTTTCTAAATTTTGCTTTTACATTAAACACTTGAAATGGGTCACAAATATGCAAGTACAATACCAAAAATAAGCTGTTTCTTTGGCAAAAATTTGCATGAGTTACCCATAAAATGTGGCATAAACAGCAATGTGATTCAAATTACTGACATACTGTATTTAGTTCTATATGATGTGTTTATTCAATCATATTTTATATTTGACTAGTTTAAATGGCCTTGATTAGTATAGGCACATATAATACAATATAGGACTATGCCTAGGGCTCAACTAAATTACAAAAACATGATAATAGACCATGGTAGCCTATAGACCTCTTCGGAAACTTATCTGTTTTGCATTTTACAAGGAGGTACAAGGAGTTTTTTGTTCCATTACCAGCTGTGAGAAGAAAATGTGATATGCAATGCCATGTCATATTAGGCCCTGTTCATATTAGGTTTTTACTCTATGTTTAGTATGTATGCAAGGAAAATTTCCAACATATACGATTAATGATAGATGACAAATACAGCTCTGCTAGAGCACATTTATTGTTAGACATATTGTTTGTACAGTGCCATTGTTTTTCACAACTCCATCATGAGTAATGTCCCTGTAATAGACTCAGCTAGCAAAAGGAGCTACCAGAACTGAAGTATCAGTCAGTGTTGTAGACCTACCCACAGCTTGCACACAAAGGGCTAC
The DNA here is from genome assembly GCA_025379985.1 of Phyllomedusa bahiana. NCBI lineage: Eukaryota > Metazoa > Chordata > Amphibia > Anura > Hylidae > Phyllomedusa > Phyllomedusa bahiana. The sequence continues at coordinate 71,105 of JAODAL010003676.1, forward strand.
ATGTATGAAATCTGTTTAGGTCTAAAATTAACTTTTTTGCCCATAGGTTACTATAAGCAAAAAAGTGAGTTTTAGACCTAAACAATATTCATACATATGGTCCAAAGTTTGAGCTTAACCCCTTAACGACCGCCCGCCGACTTTAGACGTCGGCTGGTGCGGGTCATTCGTCTGCAGCGACGTCTTTTGACGTCGCTGCAGAATTCGGGGTTTACGGCGCCCGGCACCGCAGCTGCACTGGGGTCAGGGCTGTACTACACAGCCCCCCCCCCCCCCCGCAGACACATCCTGCGAGCACTGGGAAGCGGATGAAACTTCCGCAACCCGGTGCTTTAACCCTTTGATTGTGGCGGTGCATTACCGCAGCACATTCAAAGGGTTCCCCTGCTCTGTCGGGGAGCTGCTATGACTTGTGTGATGACATCACTCACTGCTATCACATAGAACAAACAGCAGGTGAGAGAGAGTAAACAGGTCGTTCACTTAGGGAACTGAAAGAGCCAGGGAGGTGATAAAGTCACTTGTAGCTCCTTAACAAAAACAGATGAACAAAGCAATATATTTGGAAAATGTCTTCATTTAGTGTTCCCTACATTTTGAAAGCTAATCTTTGTAGCGAGACAACCCCTTTAAAGAATCTGTAAACAGTGAAAACAACTAGATGGGACAACCACTTTACTTGCTTCTAGGTGTAAATAACAATGTTTCCGTGAATTTATAGCAGGCAGTGAGAGATAGTAACACTAAGTAAAATACAGGGGCATAGCTAGCATTTATAAGGCCCCTAGTAAATAAGATGGACCTTATCACCTAATAACAGGAAACTGCAACAGCAGTATATGTAGCAATAATTATAGGTACGAATACTGCCATATACCAGGGAACCAAAGTAGTGTTACTAAATTGCACAAAAGCACTATGTGTCTGTACCTTTGTTGGCCCCTCAACCTCTGAGCCCCATAGCTGCTGCGATGGCTGCTACGGCTATTATTCCCTACAAAAAAGGAATATGGAAAAACATTCATTGTATCATATTAAGTCACATTTTTTAACATGTGAAGTCATTATACTAAAAGTCTGAATCCTTTCCAGCATGTTTATTTCTGCTCCACCAAATGTCACATCCAGCCTGGCTTTCATTATCACCGATCCCTCAACATAGTGTAGTAATTTGCTCCAAGATGGCCATTTTTTGTTGAAATTAAAACTCTACGAAAAACATGTAATTAGTTCCCAGGCCCCCGAAATATCAACCAAACAAAAGTCAAAGTGGATATTAAAGAAAAAGAAGCAAATAACAAAAACAGATAAATCAAGTCCTTGCATATAACATCAGAAAGAGCTGCAGGAAGCTGGAAATCCATTTCTATGATAAGGACAGGAGTTTATTTGGGCCATATACTTTACGTACATTGTGATAGAAAAAAAAAGAAAATGGGGCTCTCACCAAGTACCCAAAGGAGGCATAGTGTCTGAACATTGTATGTAGTGTCTGGTTTCAGGATACAATGTCCCAGTAAAGTCCATTGTATGCTGCATATATTGTATTCTGAGGTCATTGTTACTTGAGAGATCACTGTATATGTATATACAGTGGGTTGCAAAAGTATTCTTTTCCGTTGAACAGTTAATAATTTGGAAATGTTACATCTACAAACTTGAGTAAATTTTGTTGATGTTTCATATGATTGAGCAACACCAAGTAGTACGTATTTGTGAAGTGTAAAGAAAATGAAACGTGCGTTTCCAAATTTTTGCAAATGTAGAAACCGAAAAGTCTGGCACGCATATGTATTCAGCCCCCCTGCTCTGATACTCCTAATTGGAAGCTCAGACAAGGGGAGCATTAATTAGAGAAGCAGCCAAGAGGCTAGGGCTACTCCGAAAGAGCTGCAGAGATTCACAGCTCAGATTGGAGAATCTGTCCAAAGAACAACTATTAGTTGTGTGCTCCACATAGCTGGCCTTTATAGAAGAGTGGCAGGAAGAAAGTCCTTTTTGAAAACAAGCCATAAGAAGTCCCATTTGCAGTTTACAAAAAGCTAAGTAGGAGACACAGCAAACGTGGAAAAAGGGGCTCTTCTCACATGAGACCAAAATTGAACTTTTTTGCCTAAATGCCATACGCTATGTGTAGAAAAGCTAACACTGCACTTCATCCCACACAACACCTCCCCACCCCCCATTGTGAAGCATGGTGGTATCAGTGTGGTGACCGGGCCAGAGGGACAAGTGGAGAGTGTGGGAGCGGCAGTAGCCATAGAATCTGCTGCTCTGGTCACGGTGGCTAAAGCTCAAACAACCACACCTCTCATGCTCCTCTTGCACCAGTACCAGTGAAGAGGGGGTCTGCATTTAGGATGATGGTGGTATTCACTTTAGCGGTGGTCTGTAGCTCAACTGCCCATGATGGTGTTCAAGGTGCACTTGATGTGCAGTGCAGAGTAAACAGACAAGAGACAAAGAGTTAAATTGTTGAATCATAGCTGTCTTTACTTCCAGGCAATGATGTTACACAAAGGAGGAGAAGGATAACTTTACAACAATGCAAACCACACAGTAGAGGAGCAGTAATTCCCTTACTTTAAAAGTTCCTATGTATACATGCCTTCCAGATTAGTCAGCAAGGGGTTTACCCTTAACCCCGAGTGACTGTGAACATGCCAAGAAGCATGACTTAACATTGTTTCATTTCCGCACAACACCAGACCTGTGCTCAAGCTGTTAGCAGAGTTACAGTTAAGGAAATAATTATTTGATCCCTTGCTAATTTTGTAAGTTTACCCACTGACAAAGACATGAACAGTCTATAATTTTAAGGGAAGGTTAATTTTAACATTGAGAGATAGAATATCCAAAATAAAATCCAGAAAATCACATTATATAAATTATATGATCCCCTGCCAATCTTTAAGAGTTGTGGCTACTACAGACCAGTAAGACACTCCTAATCAACTCATTACCTGCATTAATGACAGCTGTCTTAAATAGTCACCTTTATAAAAGACTCCTGTCCATACAGTCAATCAGTCAGACAATAACCTCTACAAACAACAGGAACAAGATCATAAACCTGCACAAAGCTGGAATGGGCTACAAAACCATAAGTAAGATACTGGGTGAGAAGGAGACAACTGTTGGTGCAATAGTAAGAAAATGGAAGAAATGCAAAATGACTGCCAGTCGACATCGATCTGGGGAACGATGCAAAATCTCACCTCGTGTGGTATCCTTGATCATGAGGAAGGTGAGAGATCAGCCTGAAACTACATGAGGGGAACTTGTTAATAATCTCAAGGCAGCGGGGACCACAGTCACCAAGAAAACCATTTGTAACACATTACGCCTTAATGGTTTAAAATCCTGCAGTGCCTGCAGGGTCCCCCTGCTCAAGAAGGGGCCCATCTGAGGTTTGCCAATGAACACCTGGATGATTCTGTGAGTGACTGGGAGAAGGTGTTGTGGTCACATGAGACAAAAATTGAGCTTTTTGGCATTAACTCAACTCGCCGAGTTTGGAGGAAGAGAAATGCTGCCTATGACCCGAAGAACACCATCCCCACTGTCAAGCATGGAGGTGGAAACATTATGTTTTGGGGGTGTTTCTCTGCTATGGACACAGGACTACTTCACCGTATCAATGGGAGAATGGATGGAGGCATGTACCATAAAAACCTCCTTCCCTCCATCAGGACATTAAAAATGGGTTGTGGCTGGGTCTTCCGGCAAGACAATGAACCAAAACATACAGCCAAGGCAGCAAAGGAGTGGCTCAAAAAGAAGCACATTAAGATCATGGAGTGACCTAGCCAGTCTCCAGACCTTAATCCCATAAAAAACTTACGGAGTGAGTTGAAGCTCCGACTTGCCAAGCAACAGCCTCAAAATCTTAATGAGTTAGAGATGATCTGCAAAGAGGAGTGGACCAAAATTCCTCCTGAAAAATGCACATATCTCATCATCAACTACAAAAAACGACTGACTGCTATGCCTGCCAACAAGAGTTTTGTCACCAAGTATTAAAGGGTGTCTCACTACAAGGATTGCTTTTTATGTTAAAGATCTTACAAAAACAAGTCACTTTGCAATATATGTCCATTAACAGTGTTCTACCTATTCTGAGTTATCCCCTATTGTATGGGCTGCATCAGCTCTTCAGGTCGCTATAGCTACAGACCTGTTGGATCTCTCCTGATAGGCTGCCAGTGCTGCTCGCTATAGCTACAAACCTGGCTTCTACTGAAGCCTAGTAGAAGCCAGTAAACACGCCCCTGAATTCAAGATGAAAACAGGACTGAGGTAAGATGAATTAATGTAGTGAGACAACCCCTTTAAGTCTTGTCTGCCAGAGGGATCAAATACTTATTTCTCTCAGCAAAATGCAGATAAATTTATGCAATGTGATTTTCTGGATTTTATTTTGGATATTAATGCCACTCTATAGTTCCTCCTAAACATCCCTGCCTTTGGCCATAGCACCCTCTGACAAATAACAAGTAGCACTCATTTCTAATTGTTAGTTAAAATGTTCCCTCTGCCTCTTATATTAAAAATGCTAGAAAGCTGATCATTTCCCCCTCACTCGTAAACAGCGGCCAGCATTAATATCTTGGTAAGAAAGCCTGTACAAGCCAAGTGACACTTCCAAGTGCTGAGGAAGTTCATGGCACAAAGCCTGGAGTATGCAGCCCTGAGGACACGACTATATGGAAAGAAGCTCCGCTACCCTGTGTGTCATTTTATCATCGATACACTAAATTACACACACTGCCCGGTGGTGCGTGATTGGATAATTTGTGACAGATGGTCTACATTTTGTAACCCATTCATTAACCATATTAGATATACTATGTATTTGTAAAATTTCCTATTTCCACTTGGCAATAGTCTAACAGTAAATCTAATCCTTCTGTAATATTGTACAGTATCGTAAATTTGCTAATTAGCAGTGTTCATTTACTGCAAAGATCAATCATAAAATTCCCACATCTACCATATTTATGTGTAGTATGCAGAGATGAATACAAATATTACCTGTATATAAGAAGAGACTCCTTGTATATCACCACTAAAAAGTGGCTTATTTCACCCCTGAGAAAGGCACTGTTTTAGTGGTCATACATGTGTGATCTCTCCTCATATACAGCCCACAGGTTATAGTTGTATCTATCTCTGCTTATTACAGGTATATTTTTCTACCTTTCTTATTTCCTATATTTTTTGTGTTTATCAATCATTGGTTGATGTGGTACTTTTAGGATTGATCTGTTTGTTGGTCACACTATAGAAGGTTGGATATATAAAGTAGCTGTGATTAACTATTTCTATATGTACTCTGTGAATGGGTTTTTACATTTTATATTATCTGTATTGGGCTACATACTGCACCTATCAAAACAAGCAAAAAATGTTACCATATGTTAGTTATTAAAGACTGAGTTACTGCAGGAAAAATATCAACTAAAATATAACCTTTAATATTAATCAATTAAAAAGTTATCCCTGATGTTATGATACTAGTGCATCTCAAAAAATTAGAATATCACTGAAAAGATAATTGATATCAATAATTTAAAGGGATTGTCTCGCTACAAGGATTGCTTTTTATGTTAAAGATCTTGCAAAAACAAGTCACTTTGCAATATGTGTCCATTAGCAGTGTCCTACCTATTCCTAGATATCCCCTCTTGTATGGGCTGCATCAGCTCCTGACTCTAGCAACAGACCTGTTCAATCTCTACTGATAGGCTGCCAGCACTTGTTGCTATAGCTACAGACCTGGCTTTTACTGCAGCCTATTGGAAGTCAGTAAACACGCCCCTGAATTCAAAATGAAACCAAGAAACAGGACAAATCAATGTAGTGAGACAACCCCTTTAAATCCAATAGAGAAACCCATATATTGTATAGACTCATTACAGTATGAATTATAAGGTTTCATATAATACATTTGTTAGGTCTGTAACAAATAAAAAGATAGTTCTGGAGAACCCTTTTCATTTTCAATGATGTTCTAATTTTTGGAGATGCACTAGTATATTTGATATCAGACCCTTAGAGTCTCTCTTTAAGCTGATTGAGTATGAACTTTTTCTTATCATTGTCTAGGTAGGATGTTCTTTTTAATTGATAATTGCCAAAGGTTATATTTTGGTTGGGTATATTTTTCCTGCAGTGACTCTGTATACCGCACTTCTATGGTTATTTCTAAAGGGGTATTCTAACGTATTTTATGCCTTTGTAATTGTTTTTAATCTGCACCTTTTGTACATTTGTATTATTGTGCTTCTATAATTTGCGCCGTTCTATTCTATTCTTGTTTTTTTGGTCTACTTTGTACTTTTTGGGCACATTGGCAACACCCTGCTGTTTGCGTTGATGGTTCCCATATCTTTCTTTATATATCATCTCCGCTCAGGACTTCAGTTATAAATTCTTATTTTATTTCAAAAACGTTTATGCATTTTTTTTTTAACAAGAATAATAAAACAAGACACATTCTGCTTTTCTCTTCAGGGATGCAGGGCCTTGATAGGAAAAGAGAGCAACCAGTTCACGGTCTGTCTGTGATTTCACACTTTTAGCAGATAGCAGGATTTGCCACTTTCACGGCGAAGGTCCTCTGACTTTGTCATTTTATCGACTGTTTGTGTTATTTCAGCATGTGAGGTAATGGTTTTCATGCACCATTTACAACACTGTTGTAATGACTTTTTTATAATGAAAGTATTTACTTACTGTAAATGATGGGATAAATATATCACTAATTAAAGGCATCTGAAAAGAGCATAAATTTAGACCTTAAATGAGATTGAAAAACAAGTGGGTACGTCGTGATTGATTGTCCTCTTGCAGTGCTTCAGTCATTTATTAACGCCACCGCCTAGGCACTGGGACCCAGTAGGTTCTTGGTGTCTGCGTGTAAAGAAAGAGGTCACTCAATTCCTTCCTGTCTTTACTTCTTTATTTCCCACGAGTACAGGGGCTGTGCAATTTAAGTGCTCATTAACACTCCAGAACTTTAGTCATTTTAGCTATGGGCTATTGCTTTAAAAAGACTACCATCCACCCATTAGGAGACATTTGTTAGGTTTCAATCCAATTTTGTCCTGACAACATTCAGACGCAATCATTCACCTTGCTGTGTTAGTTGCATTGGCTGGGCCCACAGCTAACGGGTTATTTGTCAATCAAATTACAGGGGATCTATTATGCGTGTCTAGAGAAAGCATTAATGTTATTACACAGCCCTGTATACTATAAACGGGTCTGTTTGCATAATGTGATGTTAGTGGAAGATAGGTGAATTCATGCAGCACATGACGAGGAAGGCACAGCATAAAGCATGCCTCATCAAAGCAAGTATCAGCTTTCATTACACCGTAAGGCATGCTGCTATATACCGTGTTTATTCCTCATGCACATCGCAAACACAGAATCTCTGCTATCCAGCAGCTTCTGAAGTACATTTGCCAAAGTGTTCCCTGGTGGCAGCTCACCTTTTGTTCTCAGGCAAATCAGGCAGCAAAACGGAAAGAACGGCTTAAATGCAAAATATGCTGACTTAAACACGGCTCCGAAAGGCTCATCTGTCTATGATCATGTCTGGCCATATGCATCTTAAAAACACAAGTGTGTGTCATGGGAAATATACTTGGTAATGCTTCGTCTTTTCTCTTTTACAGTATGTTTAAAAATGTAAAAAAGCAAGGTTTGCTTCTTATAGACAGAGCAGCAGGGGTCCATTCATTGTCTTCTTGGAGCCACAATAATGGTTCATTGTCATTCATTGTGAAATCACGAATGTATGTCCTACAGCTAATTTTTTGGGATGTATACCCTACATAAACACCAACCCTTATTTCTTCGCTACTTTGTCATAGTCAAGGCTTAGTGAGTCAGATGTGACATGAGGTATGTTACAACCAATTGAGGGCACTGTAAGGTACCAACTCCTTTTTCTTGAGCATATGCAAATGTATTTAAATTGTAGTGAATCAACCATGATGTATAAGTTTATATACACTTTATGATGAACAGTACCCCTTTTTAACTCTTTTAAACTATACCTAGAGTATCTGTCTGCAGGTGAATTTATGACCTAGCTTTACTCCCAGTCATCTTGCAAGGCTCAGTGATTTGAAAGAGACTTGAGGAATACTACATCCAAAAGGTGGCACTGCAGAGCCCGAGTTCCTTTCCCTTAAGCATATTTGAAGATATTTAAGTTGCAGTGGAGCAACCATGGCATATAAGTCTCCCCATACCTACCTGGTGCTTCTCCCTAATGAGGAACATTGACTATTGTGAGTTTAGTTTCTTAGTTACATATTAAAATTGATAAAAGACATATGTCCATCAAGTTCACCAAAGATGTTGAAAGGGTAATTTTAGAACATTGCTTTCGCCTATTGATTCAGAAACATGGAACCTACGTGGCATATACCAATCTTCCCTAAAAGAAAACATTTAGCTTCAGATCCCAAGTGGTGATCAGACCAGATCAACATTCAAAACAAGAATTTTATACATCTACATAAGTGTTAATATAATTTTTTTCAATAAAATATCAACAGATTCAATGTTGCAAAAGTTACCAACATTATGACAGTCCCTTAAATATAAACCCATCTGTAACACCGTTACTTGCGTTTAAGTTGTGTTGCAATCCATAGTAGGTGGCAGGAACATACAAAAGCATTTTTACCAAAATTGATGATTAAACCTTTTTTTTCTCCAGACAGAGGGTGTGCCCCACTGTCTATTCACTTTCACTGTATTTTTTTTTGGAGAAGCTATTTATGTATGTGTACAAATTAATCACATCCTCTTAGACCTCTCTTCTCATGACTATAATGTGCTAAAAATAAACTGACAGGTAACACACCATGATATCACAGCACAGAATGTTAGTTAAACTCTCAATGCTATTAAATGGATGTTGTTGTTATCTAAGATCAGATAACATAAAGACCGTGACATCACTGGCAAGTTAAACTTTGCTACACTTGTAAAGAAGTTTATGCATTGCTAAAATCCTCCTTGCCCCTCGTCAGTTAAGTTGCATTTCTTTGTACTTCTTCCAATTCTAAGCCATGCTTTCTATGAACTGGTGCCCAGAACTGAACTGCATCTCCTAAATGATGTCACACCAATGCTTTGTATGTCGATAATATTACATCCCTGTCCTGTGAGTCCATGCCTCTTCTAATATATGACCATACCCTGCTAACACTTAAAGGCAGCTAGTTAACATTGCATGTTGTTATGTTACCTATGACCTACAGTTACACCCAGATCCCTCTCCATGAGGCTAGCTGTCCATCTGCACTGGATCCTCCGTCACAGAGGTAAAAAACTGAAGCCACGGGATCCATTCACAACAGAGACCCACAGCAGAGTGCCCAATGGACCAACTGTAATTAATAGGGTCCGTCAGATGCCATGGGTCTGTCTCCATTGTGAACAGATCCCATGGCTTCAGTTTTTCACCTCTGACGCAGATGTGAACCAGACCTAAGTGATTGTCCCAGTTTTTCTTCCCCTAGTACATATGATACATGTTATACCCACAAAGACAACTTGACCAATAACCTCAAAATAATTCTATGTTCTCAGCCTCATTGCTTAAATAGGTAAGTGACATTATGGTCACTATTCGCTAGCATTAATCCATTGGGCACTGATTATGTTAAGATGGAAAGTCTAGGGGACCCACTTACTTTTACCCTTAGAGGTGTTTTCTCAGCAAAGACTTTCACAAGCATCTTATGCTTTCTCTCTGGCTTAGAGTTTCAAATCCGGGGGTGTATCTCTCCTCCCAGGAGGCGTGTCTTCCCTCACTGAGGAGTGGTGACCTCATCACACCCCTTTCTGTTCCTGCCGCCTCCCCAGTCCTCTTCATTCTGTGTAAGCAGTAGGAAAGAGTAGATGTCACAACTCTCCAAATCTCCTGCAATGGTCAGTTCTCATGCCTGGAGAGCTGTTACCTCCCTCCCAGGCTCCAATCCTTGTAACTAGAACACCTGTATTGGTGAGAATAGTTATACATACAGTCTGAAATTATGAAACAAATGTGAGAAATGCAAACTGCAAGCAGAGTGTATAAGGGTGTGATATATATGTTTTATATCTGGCAGCTAAAGAGACTGAGTTATTGCCAAGAGCCTTCACATAGAGCTATCACTGTGAGATTAGCAGAGGAGCTCAGGAAGCCTCACACAGCTCAGAGTGTAATGAGAGGAATACAATGAGAACACAGACAGACAGCACCTAGCAGAGCACAGGCAGCCAGTTTCACACAGTTTACAGGGGACTGAGAAGAGAGAGCAGTAAAACCATTCACAGAACAAGGGGCATGTCCCAACCAGGGGGTTAAACTAAATGCATGCATCCAATCACAGCAAAGTAGGTGTGGCCCAATCCCCAGGCTGCAGTTTTAGTTGTAAAATACACAGATTAGTTAATAGCTGCTATACTAAATGATTTTGGTAATACAAACCAATTGAAAAAGTGCTTACTTTTGCTGTCCTCATCATTACAAATGATGTCTGTGGCGAGAATAACCCATTTAACTGCAGCCTCCTTGGCCTTTACTGCAGGAAGATTCCTAGCATGACTATGGATTAACATCAGTAATGCTGGCACTGCAGTAGCATGGTCAAGAATGATGCCAAGGATGGAAACCATATGAATGGTTAGACACAAGCTAGGGTTTGAATGAAGCCAAGGGTCAGAGAAAATAGCCGAACAATAGGACTGGGCAAATGTGTACTCAGGAACAAGATCAAGACTAAGATTATTGTAGAATGCAGTGGTGACTTGAGTGTGGTAGAATAAGCATCCTTCTTACTGTCTGGGTTAGGGTATGGGACCTGAGTAAGGGATAATCCTCTTTGAGGTCACATGCCTTTATAGTCACAAAACAACCCATTTAACAAAAATTGCCATTGCACCATGCACACAGTATTACACATAGAATTGTACTAGACACAGAACAGTGTTCATAAAATAGTTTGATGGCCGGCACGATATTATGCCAATACACTTCTTCCTGATCCAACAGTACCCATGTGAATAGGCAAGCTACAGCCATATTAACATTCTAAAGTACCTCTATAACTCAGCACACTATGCATCTTCATGGTCCCAGACCAAGTGAATAGCTGGTCATTAGCTAGCTTCTTCAAATTTCGCTCTCTGACTGTGCCAATTTCTAAATTCTATAGAAGACAAAGCAGCCAGAAAAGATGAAAGCAATGTTGTATTCTGGAATACTGCCAGGAATCCAGGACTGTGTCAATGAATCCTGCAAAATGTGTTGGCTGAGAATTAGGTAAACTGGTGACACACTGAGGCCACAACAAGCCATTTAGCAACAGTGAGCAAATTCATCAGTGTCTCATCTAATCACTGTTACATGTGACACCAGTTTAATTAACATCCAACATGTCATTCCATCTTTCCTCTGATGACATTATGTCCTTGGATGATTGGACTGACTTATATTCATTGGATCATTGGCAAATCTCAAAGAAATCTGTTATATAATGTCAGATTTATACTATCTATTAAAAGTGCTGTAATTTGGAGGACTGCTTTTGATATGAGCCATAGCATAATATTATTAGGCCCCAATCACAGGGCAGTATTTTGCACCTATGTTTCTAACCAAGAGTGGATCCAAAACACAGAAAAAGAGGGAGAAGAAATATAGAATGATAGTTTCTCTCTGTTGGTTCTGCTCCTAGTTTTGGCTTATAAATAGTGTTGAGCGAACAGTAAAAAGTTCTAGTTCGATTAGAACCTCAAACTTTTATGAGTTCAGTTCAAATTCTATTCGAACTTGAACTTTGAACCCCGTTAAAGTCAATGGGATAAGATGTTCTGGTTAATTTTTATACCTACACAGGTGAGGAGAAGCTGTAATTACCATCCATAACAGTAAAGTGGATACGTGGAACAACTTAGTGAAGAAAATTTGGCTCTAAGAGTGACAGAAAAAAATTTGAGAGGCTAAAATACTTCATTCCTTTCAATGGCTAACTGAAAAGATGAGGGCGTGCAGCTATAGGAAGGACAGCAGTAGCAGCTGAGCTGCTAAGAGCCCCTGCATCCTGAGGGGGCCCAAAAGCTCCTTTGACATATAGGAGATTTGGAGACGGTGTGTTATATAATTTCTGAACCCCCAAAACCTCTTTTATTGTATAGTGAGTAAAGTGTTGGCAGTGTAATATTTTTAGGGTTTCTTTGAGCTGTCTTGGGGTGTGATTTATGCTCGATTTGCCACCTGAGTGATCGGTGAGTGCAAAGAGAACTGACTGGAAATAAATCTGTGCTTTAAGTGTATATGTGACAAAAACAGCAATGTATTTGGTAACAATTTTTATTTACCTTTGCCTATATGTTTAAAGCCAATCAATGTGGTGAAAATATCCCTTCAAATTGTACTTTTTCATGAAGTCCTTTCTATAGATTGATGTGTGCTGACTATTAGGTGTCAACAATATATTTAAAAGGAAAAAAATATGAATGATTACTAATGACTATGGGTGAATTTCCACTTATTGGACATTTAAGACTAAATGTGTGATAGTTATTATTATATTAGCAAGTTTACTTATATTACAAATTTATATTGAATAAAAAACTCAAAGCAAATGAGGGAAATATAATTAAAGTCCATACAGAAACAATGCATACTGACTAGGTTTGGAAATGTACCATAGTTCTGTAAATGACAATTGGGAGTAGACTTGTAATGACATATCAAGGACCAACAAGGGTGTACAGGCTTATTGTAAGGACCACATCTAAACTAAAAACTAAATTTTTCCCCACAGTAGTTGTTGAAGGCTTAGTTAGTATAATAATTTGCATTATGAATGAAAGTATCAGTTATAGTCTACAGATTCCAGGAATCTCCAAGGTCATCCCAGGAGACTTGTGGGTGAAACTAAAGCTTAATGTGTAGGAGAATTATCTGCAATTCACATTATAGGACTATAGTAGGAGAATATATACATGAATATATCATGAATCACACATAATAACTGTACAAAATGATTTCATGTACAGCTTTTTATACATCTCTAGGGAGACTGCACTTGTAGTTTGTGCCGCAGGTTTTAGCCAGCTTGACGTATAATGGTATGATTGTAAGTCAATAGCATGAGATATGTGCACGTTAGATTACAGTATTCACCTTGTATTTGTTCTGTTACAGTTAAAGAAAGTAAAAGTAGATTATTAAAGAACTGTAATATCAGTTTAGTTGGCCTTTTGCTATAGACTATGTATTAATGATCCATTTCCTCTCCACCGTTAAAGGGAAATTACAGGAATATTATCATTATTTTTGTCCAGAAGAACACTTGATTATACTGCGGGGCTGATGTGATTCATAGCTATGAAGCTGTAAGACCTCATATTCAGGCAGCCGCCAACTAACTCAACCATTTTCTGAGCCCTTTTGTTGAGATCTACTTTGGAAAATGTATTTTATACCGATGTAGAGTAATGCCTGGTATAGAGCAGGGATCAGTTAGTTAAAGGACCACTACTATTTTTTTTCCTTTAGTTCATTAGAAATTGCTTCCAGGTACACTGTAGTGCTAGTAATTTTGCTTTCCTCCAGCTGCATAGATGATTTTTCATTGCTGCCATTGGGTCAGGTGATCTGCTCTCTGAGTTGCTGAAACAGTATGAACACTTACGCAGGTCTCCTAAGGGAGGCAACAACCACCAAAAGACTTTCACTAGAATGTCCGAAAAACAGATAAGTCACGGATTTTATAAAAATCAGTGAACTTACCTGTTTCTGTGGGGTTGATCAGGCCCCAAGTGATTCGGGCACTCCAGGACCGTGCAGTCGATGGTAAGGCGTCAGCCCCCCTCCGGATAGTCCTCGGGCGTTTGAGAGCACGACACCACTGTCAAGATGATTAAATCAGGTGTGGAAATTATCTTTGTTCCACTTCTTTATCCAATTAAATGCCTCCTCCGAATCAAATTATTATTATTGCTGCCGGCAGCCGGAGCTCGAGAAATGTGACCCACACACTTTGGTTGGGACATGAAATCTGATTCAATCACAGTAAATTACATTCCAATAGAAATTTTTTAATCACATGACTATTTTATCACTACATGTTTGGTTAATTGGCGGTCACTAAGAGACAAGTTATAATTTGCATGTACGTATGAAGCATTAGCTGATATGAAACATTCCCAAACGCTCCTCTGTATCATCTGGGGGGAGGAGGAAGGCCTTGAATCTCTTTGCTGTTAGCAGACACTGCATCTGTCTCAAGGAAAGCTGTGTGAGAGATATCTGATACTTCGATTAGGATGTATAGCAGTAAAAGCAGTTTAACAAACTATCTGATGAGCTTAATAAGAATGTAATGATGAAACAAACTTTTGATGTTTTTCCCTTAAAGTACCAACTTGACAGTTGTGAGACACAGAAGTAAAAATCTCTATGCAATCCTATGGGAGGTTTAAAGTCAGTCTCATGGAAGAGAAAAAAACACAGAATATCCAAATAACCCAATCTAAAATTTAACCTTTACTTCATTTCAGTTTAAAAAATTCCAAAACACAAAAACACACGAAAAACCAAAAATGCTGCAATATCAATATGGTATCCAATGAAAAGATGTTAAATGTATGCCAGTTCTTACAAGGTCTATCAACAAATACTATCTTACAAAATAGATGTCAATCATATAACAGTTCTCACGGGGCTAATATCCTGATACTCTCTTAAACATACCCCTGCATCACCCTATTAAAAGCAGAGTATCGCCCTGAAAAGGGCGGCCCCACCCTTGTATAGAGAGACAGACTTCCTCTCAGCATCAAATGCACAGTGTCTTTTAGCTAAACAGAGCGCAAGCAGGGCCGGGTCAATAGGTAGGTGGGGGTAGGCGATAGCCTAGGGCGCCACCTCTGCCAGCGCATAGGGGGGCGCATTTACATTCAAACATGACCTCTCCTCACTCTGATCAAGGCTGCTGCAATAGCTTGGATTGCTAAGCAGCAGCCCCTGCCTGACCTCAGTCACTGCTGGTGGGTTGTCATCCTCAGTCACGCACACGCCCCTTCCCTCTTCCATGGTGCCGTCTTCTGCGGAGCATCACCGCATCAGAGAAGGCGCCGCTCACCTCCCTGAGGCCCTCCGCCCCACAGCTGCCGACAGCAGCGAGTGAGAGGAGACAAAGTCCTGCAGCCGGAGCAGGAAAAAAAGAACAGCAGGGACACAGTCACAGGCAGCAAGGTACTAGCGGAGCGAGGTGACCTCTGCTTACTTATGATGCTGCAAACAGAAAGACTAACTGTGTCATAAGTCAATTTGCTGTGTGCATTCCTCATGTCTCTCTCCCACACACACGGGAGCTGCTGCCGACTGGACTGCCGAGGCAGTGTGTCGCCCCTCACCCCCCACAGCCTGTAACATCTGAAGAAAACTCATAGATGTATTTTAACAATGATGATTTTTCATGTTTATAATGGGAATTTAGAGTCCCTGTGACACATTTAATCACTAACTGAACACTTGAGAAAGCTAGTGCTCGCAGGTATCAGCCAATTTGCGTCCAGACAAGCTTTAACCCCTGCTGCCGGATGCAATCTGGCTGATGCCTGCGAGACTTAGAATTTATGGACCATTAAAATATTATTTTGACTATGTCCCTGGTCACCATTGAGAAGCCTTGAAAAACAGTCCCCCAACATCTATGAAGCCTTGAGGAATCATAGAGCCCATATAGCATAAACGCGGTTCAAATAAGACTATTTGTGTTCTATTATTCTCCATTGCTACTTCATGATATATGTTGAGGAAGTGTTTTTTAGTCTATGTCACGTTTTTTGGTGTGATTTGTAACGCGTTTTTGGAAAAAATCTGCCCAAAAACTTATAAAATAACGTCTGCCACTTTCCATAGACTCCAATAGTAAATTTTCCACCTACATAGACAAATAGGGGTTTTTATTCTATGGGACAAGATGTACTTTCTAATGGTGTCATTCACCGTGCTATAGAATATACTGGGAAACCGCTAAAAAAAGTCTAAGTGGGGCAAAATGTCAAAAAAATGTACTTGGCTTTTGTTTTTATGGTGTTGACCCTTCAGTTCAAATGATGTATTATATGTACTCTGCAGGTCGGTACGATTCTGGTGATGCAGAATATGTATGGTGTTTGTTGTGTTTTAGCACTGTTAAAAAAAGTCCAGACATTCTCGACTTCTTAAATTTCCTCTGTGGCACCATTTTCAGCGTCCAATAACTTTTTTGTGCTTCCACCTAAGGACCTGAGTGAGTGGCATGTTTTGTGGGCTGAAGTCTACTTTTTATTGATATCAGTTTACAGGCGACTTTTTGATCACTTTGTATTCCAATATTTAGAAGACGTGAATAAAATTAAACTCAACTTAGATCCAGCGCTGTGCCGTCCTCCGTCTTCTATACTTTTCTTTTTTTTTCATATGGGAATGTCATTGTTGTAGATAGTGATTGGCAGCAACAGTAGCGTCTCCCTTCCTGACATCAGCAGTCAGAAGCAAGCACTCTGTATTGTTTGCTGGTTTTTTTGCATTTTGGTTCTTACATCCTCTTATTTTTTATCCAAAAATCCAAAAAATTGTATAAATCTTTCACAAGATTTTCATATTCAGGCTAATAAAGCTTAAAGGCAGGACTAAGCTCTGTTTCACTTCTGATGGAAGGGTCTAAAGCCAAAAATCGTACAATTAGCCTAGGTGTCAAAGGCGTAGGACAAAAAAAAAACGTCCGAAAGTCAATTGTCTTTTTTCTGATGCACGGCCTAAAACCTCTGAAAATCTGATCGTTTTTCTATGCCGAGTAAGTGTAGTCTTCTGATCTGTCATTTGGATCTGTTAAATAAACAGTTATTTTGGTTTCCATTGGCATCAGTTTATTTCCATTAAAAATTGAATATTGTTTTAATGTCTGAAATCTGTCTGTGCATTTACAGAAAAAAAATAAGAAATTCATTTAAAAGATTTGTATCTGTTTTCCATTGACCTCAGTGTTTAAAAAAGAAGGGTCCTTTCTGTCAGATTTTCTCTTTTTCATCGAACCAATAACACAGCATTGCATTTTATTTTTTTGCTGTAAAAAAAAACAAATCTCACGTATAAGGCCTAAAAACCTGTGAAATCAATGAGTGACTGTTCTTTTCCATTTTTCTCCTTCCAAAACAGACTAGAACAATGGTAAAACAAAACATAGATGTGAACAAAGCCTAAAAATCACTCAAACCCAACTAGTTCACGTACAATATGTCCTCCCCACCTATATTGTAAAAAAAAAAAAGTGAAACATTAAAACACCTTCTCACACTGCACAGCCCGAAAATTTAGGGTTTTAACATGAGGTAAAATGCCCTGCACTGGTTGCTTGCAACTATCTACAAGCCGGCTGTGCATGAGACTAAGGAGGATGGCGCTTGCGTCTGTCTTCTCCACCATTTTATTAATGTCGCAATTTTAAAATTTCAACAACGTGGGGAGGAGAGGTGGGCGCCATTTGCCTTTTTTGCCTAGGGCACCATAATTCCTTGTCCCGGCCATGAGCGCAAGTCATGTAACATTACAGATGCTGTTGCATCAGCTATAAATCCTGTATTGAGCAGAAGGTAAGCAAAATTACTGGCTCTATTACAATTCCACCACATTATTTTCCAGGATAAATCTTTACAGTATCCTGACGGAAATCATAAAAGGGGGGAAATGAGATGTCAATGGGGCTAAGAGATTTGAAAACAATGATGTATAGATGAAGACTGGTATATGAAATGCCAGTCTTAACAAATGTCCCTGAATATATTTCCTACAAGCAGCAAGATAATTGAGTTATGAAGTTTTCACTCCTAAGAATAAATAGTAGAAGTGAGGAAAGTGTCACCAACTCTTTTTTTTTTCCTGATTAAGCAAAAAACAATGTTTAGGATCATGAATTTTCTATGAATTGTAAAATGTTGCCTGTAGCTTTCTAGTCATTTCGGTTGAAACAAGGTATATATGTGTTTATTTCGGTTTAATGTTTTATACTTGGTAAAGCTAAGAGTAAGAGGTTACAAGTTACCGGAAATTACAAGTTACCAGAGACTTGCAGGAATACAGAAACCTGGCTAAACAGAAACAAGAATATATTGAAAATATACAGTGGAGAAAAAAGTATTTAGTCAGCCACCAATTGTGCAAGTTCTACCACTTAAAAAAGATGAGAAAAGTCTGACATCATAGGTAGACCTCAACTATGAGAGACAAAATGAGAAAAAAAATCCTGAAAATCACATTGTCTGATTTGGAAAGAATTTATTTGCAAATTATGGTGGAATATAAGTATTTGGTCACCTACAAACAAGCACGATTTCTGGCTCTCTTAGACCTGTAACTTCTTCTTTAAGAGACTCCTCTGTCCTCCACTCATTACCTGTAGTTATGTAACCTGTTTGAACTTATCAGTATAAAAGACACCTGTCTACTACATCAAACAGTCGCACTCCAAACTCCACTATGGTGAGGTAGGAGCCAGTGGTTTTCTTGTGTCAGCTGCAATATGTAGTTGGTGGATGTTTAACAGCTAGTATAGCTGTTGGCAAACAGCTTAGTCCGGAACGGATCTTACCGGGAGAAGTCAAAGTGTTGGATGAGTCACTGCTCCCTATGTTCCAGGCCAGAGTTTGGCTGGCCTATATAAGTCAGCTAATCAGCTGACTAGGGGAGGCTGTTACCCAGGACAAAAGAGCGTTTGACCTGACAGGCTTCAGAGTGGAGATAGCCAAGATCTCCCATACAGCCACTGGTGGATTTAAGGTGATAGTGAGGATAACTACCACTGTATTAGCCAGTGCTCAGACAAACAGTAGTACATTTAAAATAGCTTTAAATGTAACAAACTTAACAATAAAATGAACAAAGATTATAAGTAATGGAGTGATGGAATAATATAAGGATATTATGTAAACATAAATATTGTATCATAACGTCACCACAAATAAAAGAGAAGCAGGTTATATAATATAAATTCATTAAACGTGCCAAGTACAGAAGCATAAATGTGTTATGTATGACTGCAACCTGAATAAGTGACAGGATACAGAAGAATTGACATGTTACATATTACTAATGTGAGCTGACATGTATTGAAAGCAATAGAATTAAACTTGTGCTACGTGTGATGAGAAGAAAAATAGTTACACATATAGTACAAATTTCTAGAAAATGGTTATTAGCTTTTAATTCACACCGGAAAGCATTTGAGTTTTGAGAATTTATAAAACCAATTTATATTTAGTAAAGTAAGGGGGTTAATGAATGATCGCACAAGATTAGGCACCTCTAAAGTTGTAAAGTGTATTTAAAGGGAATCTGTCGCCAATTTATTTTTTTTTTTACTTATTAAATCAAGCCCCTGATCCATATGCTTTCCCTCTCAGTCGTTTTTATTTCCTGATTGTAGATTTCTCTCTTCGTCCGTCTATATATGATTGTGGGGAAGACATTCTTGCTTGCACTGCTTTAACAGCAGTCAGAGAGATGGTTTACAGAAGCTTCATGCACATAGGATTCTTAAGACAGTTTCTGTCCCATAGACTTGTATAGGAGAGTTTTCACTGTGAAGGGAGGGGGAGGGGGAGCTGTGACATCTCCTCTTGTGACTGGTGGATTCTGTGTTATCTGTACACAATGGTGTCTCCTTTCAGTTTGACCCTGCTTTTACTGATAATGAGCAGACACTGCTGATAAGCTCTCTAAACAGAGCAGGAAGTGTGTGACGATTATTAGGCTTAGTGGCCAAAGTGAAAACTGCAGGACTTAAGAATTATTAAAAAAAATACTGAAAGTGATCTGGAAAATAAAAAAAAAAACATAACCAAAACTTCCTACAAAATGTGTTTAACATAAAAATGTGAGTTAAACAATAAGTCATTTTTTGATGACATATTCCCTTTAAATACATTAACGTCTGATCAAGAAAAGTCCTGCAGCGGCTTCACATGGATGGTGTTTTTCAAAGTTTTTCTGTAAGAACATAGATCATTTTCAATAATGTCTTTTCATTTTGAATATGAAACAAAATAATCTTTTTACTGTTTCTCTCCTTTTTTCATACATAGATTGTAGATTCTTCTATGCAGGGCCCTCCCAACTCTTGTTTGATCTATTAATAGGTTTGTTACTATGTAATGTCTGATTTTGTTTGTCCCCTCTGCAATATAAATGCTGCATTGTAAAATGTGAGTTATAAGGGGTTTTCCAAAGAATTTAAAAACCTGCCTACCACCTCCCAAACCGTTCCAGTGCTGCCAGAGCTCCAGTGTCCACCCCGATTCCTCACTGATGACATGAGGTTCATGGATCACATGATGCTGCAGCCAATCACTGTGATCCATGATCAGTGATCACATGTTGTACATGCAGATTGCCTGCCGCACTGAAAATCTGATTATTTTACCTAGAAAAGGTATGCAATAGTTCAGTATAGTGTATATAATATAGTGCGAGGCGCGATGAACTTTAGATTCCATTTATAATCGCACAAAAAACACTCTCATACATTCAGGTGCACTATACACTGAAAACGAGACTCGACAATTAACTTCGAAGCGCCTTCCTTCATACATGTTGCTCTTAGTGTAAGGTGCACAGGCAGGTGTCCCATGTGAGTAGCAAATGTTTGTGTGTGGATGTCAGGCCTGTGGGATTACTGATGTCCCATGTGTGCCATGTGAGGTAATGGGTGTGTATGTGGATGTAAGGCCAGTGGGATTACTGGGAGGTATAGTGCACCACCACAGAGGAATCAACCACAGGGACTTACTCTTCTCTTGCAGGCTTTACTTACAGCATCAAACCTTAGTAGCACATTACAGAGTACAGGTAGACACTTTTCGCAAGCACGAATTTCTTCACAGACAACAATTTCTCTTCTGTAAATTCTTAAAACTTGAACCCAGCAGCCTTCCCCTCTAGACTCCAGCCTCTAAGTCAGTATTTCAGCCTAAGGGATTTTAGCTTTCCTTAATATGCTTTTCTAAGACAATCTAGGCAGTCTGCTACTTAAAATTCCAAATCCCTCAGTGGCCTCTCTCTCTGTGGGTTCCAGCCCCAGTTGTCCTGTACAAGAGCTACTTGCACTCTTACATGGGTAGCGGTCATGCACAATTTTGAGTACCTGGCTCACTATTCTCCATTTCCTTATATTCTCTTCTCTCGGACAGTTCCTTGTTCTGAGATTTTTAACTCATTATGATTTCTTTCTCTTCATTCTCTCTTCCTCTGAGTACTCACTTGTGCAGGTGGAAGTTGACAGCCGGCTCTTGGTCCACAGCCGGCTTGTAGCCATGTGACCCTTTATACTGGAACAACTACAGCTTGCTAACTGTGTCACCTGGAGCCCCTCCATTGCTTTGCACTAAATGGCTGCAGGCTTAGTCATGCTTCCTCCTTGTTTTAAAGTACCCCTGAACCTAAAAAAAATGCTTAGTAATATTAACCCCTATATACACACTATACACACATAACAACATATACTAAATATCACTGTTTGTAGGGGATGGTCCCACCCCCTACTTTAACATAAGACAGTATTCATAAATGTGACCCAGTGTTTCGATATTTGGTTTAAATTAGTGGAAAAAAAAAATAAAGTAACTATATTTATTTTCAACCCAATGAAAAGTTCTTAAATAAAGAATACTAAATGTACAGTATTTCTAGTTCCAGCAACTAAATGGCAATAATGTCTTTCTGTTCATAAATCCTCCTCTATGACATTGCAACATTACACTTTGTTGTATGATCAGTTTCCTTGGTAACGCCAAGGATTTCAGGTAGCTAGAAAATGTATTTTGTCAATTGATGTGATAAGTGCTGTATCGGATAGAAGTATTCACTAATGTTGCTACGTTACTCTGAGAATTCTTTGTGAGTGAAATGCTTTTAAAAAAATTTTTATATTTTAACAACCCAAAATTCTATACATTTACTAGGGTTTTAATATGTATTAAATGTTTTAAAAAGAAAACCAGATGTGTTAAAACCCCCAGAAACAAAGATGGGGGAAAAAAAAATGTCCCAAAATTCAATGGTTACCCAAAATTTTAATGTTTTTTTGGGTCCCGGGTTTTGGGCAAAAAAACATGAAGGCCCAAAAGGGTTAAATTTAGATTAGAAAAAAAATTTCTTTGCTTTTTCTGTTGTTTTTTCCCTTTTCGGGTTTTAAAGAATTTTTTGCTTGTTTTAAGAAGTTTTTCCTGGCGCCAACCCAAACCTCACTCTTCTCAAATTTCCCGTGGCCAGGATGGTGACATCACTCCATGCTGTGTTTAAATTCAGCAAAAATGATTTTTTTACCCTTTTTAAACTGCCCAAAATTTTAACTTTCAGAGCTCTGTAGCTACAAGGGGGGGGAAAAAAAAAAAAGGTCACCCCACCAATTTTGAAAAGGGTCCCCCAATTTAAAAATAAAAAATGGTCGAAATTTTACTTTCATGGGTTTACCTCAACTAAGGAGAAAAAAATGAAAAACAAATCCGAAAAACATTTGTCACGGAAAGGGAGGTGCGGGGGCCCTAACTGGAACCCGGGCCCACGGGCCCCTGCCTATTTGGACGGGCGCCAAAAGCGGGCAGACGGAAAACTGGGCACAGTACCTGCCTGCAAAAAGTGATGGGGCCGTCAAAGGAAGAAAAAGGTCAGACAGTCCGGGTAAATACCCCAAAGGGAAAAAACCCAAAGCCACAAATCAAAACCCAAAGGGGGAAAAACAAAAACAGCCAAAGGTTTCAGCACAAAAGCCCCAAAATCGGGAAAACAACCCGGGGGGTCAGGTACACAAATAAAAAAACACAATAACTGAACAGGAAACAAGGAAACCCCGGGAAATATCAAAAAGGTGCAGCGTCAGCTTCAGCGATTTTAAATTTGGGGATTCCGGGAAAACCCCCCGCAGCTGTTTGGGGAGCGGCCCCCGGGGTCCCCCCATTGGTTGGTGCACCCCCCCCTGTCGGGGAGTGGCTGGGCCCCCTGCCCACTCACAGAGCTGTCAGAAAGCAAGGTAAGGGAGGGACCCGAAATTTCAGCTGTTGCGGCCTGTCGGGCAGTCTAAAGCCAGTTTAAAGCCCGGGACAGTACCCCCCCCCTTTTAGGGGGGCCCCGGGGACCCTTTCCCCGGGGTCGGGGTTTATAACTCCCCCTCAAATCGAACTGGAGAAGGGGGCCCTTTAAATGGGCGGGGGGCAAAGGTGAATAACCTCTTACGAATTGAAAGGGACGGGCCCACTTTAAAGTAAACAGAGAAAGGGAGGGTAATTTCGCTGATAACCACCGGGTTTAAACCCAAACCTCCTGAACCACATATGGACTTAAGGTAAGGTGGGGGGCATAATTTCCCCCAGGGGGGGAAGGGGGTTTCTGGGAACCGGGCCCGAGAAACCCGCCCTTAAAAAAGTTTGCCACATAGGCCAACGCTGGAAACAGCCGCTTCCAGATAAAAACATTCCTGCACTTTAAAAAAATTGCCCCAGCATGGAAAGGGGAGACATTTTGTAAACCCAAAACCTTTTGCCCCCAAACCTAAACAAATTTTCCAAAATTTCCAGTCAAACACTGGTTTAAAATTTTTTAAGCCAGGGCAGCCCCAACCAAACCCACTTTCAGGGGCAGCCCCTCCTGACAAATTAGAATCCCACTTTTCAATATTATGGACCGCCCACCATCCCAGCAAAGGGGTTTACAAAATTGGATTGCGCCCCAAAGAAAAGTGGAGTGGAGTCAATGCCACAGCCCGCAGGAGTCGTTTGGGCGGTTTTAAAAAAGGAAAGGCCCGGGACTTTTGGCCCAAAAAACCCTTTAAAAAAATTAGGAAGCTGATCCAGAATCCAAAAACCCGCACCCCCCGGAACGGAACGCGACAAGAAATGAAATCTTAACTGGTACCCACAACTTATTAGATCAATAGGAAATCCCTTATCGCCAGGGGGGGTCCCCCTTTCTGACCACCTAGGCGCTGGATTTTTTTTCCGCCTTTGGTTTTCCCTTTTGGAGCAATCCCGAAATTCTTTTCCCCCAATCTTCTCCAAAAGTGGGAAGGGCAAACCCCTTTGGGAAAGAAAATGGGGTAGTCCAAAACGGCACTACCCGCAGTGAAAAAAAAGGGCCCCAAAATTGCAGGGGCCCCTTGGGTTTCCCGTGGGAAAAACCCTGGGGGGTCTAGGGGGGGCCAGGGTGTGGCCCACCGGGGGGGGAACCTTTTTCTTCCCGTCTCTCCCTAAAACTTTCGCCCCAGACAAAAGGGGCCCCAGTGCCGGGGCCCCCCCCCCATTTTTTAAAAGTCCCAGGAGGTTAAAGCCACCAAAAATCCTTCAAGGTAAAGCAAACCCCTAATCTAAAACGGGCATCGGAGAGCTGCGCCTTTTCCCCCGGGGAGGAACGCCCCAGCGCCAAAAATTGGGAGAAAACTCCTCCACGACCCTTCTCACCCCCCTTTAAGGTGTTCAGCTCCCTCACCACAGCTTCCCTTTTTCTGGGTCATTAAAGATACCCCAAAAGGGGAAAAGACCTGTCCAAAAGAAGACATTTTCAGGTGGTCATGCGGAAAAGAAAAACCCACTTCCGGGGGGGGAACCCTGCAGAAAGGGACTTAAAATTTCCCCACCCTTTTTTTTCCCTTCCCTGAGGTAATTTGGGTGGACCCCGAAATACAGGCGAAAAACCCTCTTAAAAGCCCCCAATGGCCCCCCCCTGTTACCTGAAAAACCTTTCAGGAAAACGGAAATGGGGGGTTCCCAACGGGGAAGGGAAAGGGAAAAACCCAGGGCCCCTTTGGATTTGGGGGTTAGCCTCCGTTTTTCAAACCCTCAGCGCCGATCCGGGGACTAGCTGGGGTTAGCCCCTGCATCTGCTCTACCAGAGCTGCATGGGGCCCCTTTAGTGAGGGAAGAGCAGAAAGGGTTTCGGCCTGTATAATGCACGTAAAGGGGGGTTGCAGTGAGCCCAAAATTGGAACCAGATTTTCGGGTCCCTTTGGCCCTACTTGACGTGTCCCGCGGGCGGCAGACGGAAAAATGGGGGGACAGCCCCTTTGCGCTGCTAAAGTGATGGGGCTTTTCCAAAAAGGGGGAAAAAAAATTCAGACAGCCGGGTAAAAAATAAAAAAATAGGAATGCCAAAGCCACAAATCGAACCGGGGGTTTTAAACGTAAACAACCAGGTCAAGAGCCAAAGGGAAGCGAAGCCAACAAAATCAGGAGACAACCCGGGGGTCAGGAGAAAAAAGCCGGGGTCGGGTACCAGAAAAAAGCAAAACACAAAACGAACAAAAACACAAGGTAGCCAGGAATATCACAGGCGTAGCAGTCAGCTTTCAGGGAGTTTACTTTAAATTTGGGTTCCTGGAAACCCCCCCTCCTGCGATGTTGGAGGGGGGCCCTTTCCGGGTCCTCCCATTGGGCTGGTGCACTAATCCCCGTCAGGAGTGGCGGGGAGGGGCGCACACCCAGCTGTTTGCACCCTTTTTCTGCAGTCTGAGCAACACTTAGCCGCCCCAATCACATTGCCCTGTTTTTGGAAAAAAATTTATTTGCAAATGATGGTGGAAAATAAGTATTTGGCAATAACAAACTTCATCTCAATACTTTGTTCTTTTCCCCAAGTTGGCAATGAAAGATTTCAAACGTTTTCTTTTAAGGGTCTTCAAAAGGGTTTGGCATGCACTTTGCTGGTTATGTTGGTTTTTCCCCCAAAGGGCAATTTTCCCTCTAGAAGCAGGGGGAAGTTTTGGGCTGTCGCTGGGAAACACAGACTTTTCAATCCCCCCAAAGTTTTTCAAAGGGGATGAGATCTTGAAAACTGACTGGGCCCTTTTGAAAACTTCTTTTTGAAGCCATTTCCTTAATTGCCTTGGCGTGTTTTGGGGATCTTTTGTATACTGAAAGACCCACCCATTTTTTCCATTTTCCCTTTGCCCTTTGCGATGGAAGGAGGTTTGCACTCAAAATCTCACGATACATGGCCCCATTTTATTCTTTCATGAAAATTTGAACAGTATCCCGGTCCCCCTGCAGGGGAAACAGCGCCCCCAAAGGGAGGAAAGTTGCACCCCAATGCTTTACAGTGGTATGGTGTTCTTTGCATGCAACCCCGGCAAATTTTCTTTTCCCACCCAAAACGGGGAGTTTGTGTTTCTACCAAAAAAGTTTTTTACTTTTGGGGTTTTATCGGGCCAAAGACTTTCTCCCAAATACTCTTCTGGATCAAACCAAATGCTCTCTACAAACTTTTAGACGGCCTGGAAGAGGTTCAAACCCTTTATGTCAAATTTTAAAGGGCCCCTTTCATCTTTTTAAAATTTTGGGGGAAAAAAAGCACCAGTTGGTTTGGGTGACTAATAAATTTTTTTTCCCACTGTTTTGGTTTTTGTTCCCGTTACAACCCTTCCATCCCCCAATTTTCCCTCCAATGGCCCCCGCTATAAAAAGCCCGGGGCTGTAATGTCATCACTGCTGAAAACCCCCCCCAAACCCACAAAAGACTTTAGAGCCGCCAGCGTCTCATAGAAGGGCCCCCGTGAAAAAATCCCTTAAATGAGAAACCCCTTTAAAAAAAACATTTTGGAAAATAAATTAAGGGACATATTAAGTGTAGATCTATTCCAACCCAGTGTGACCCCCAATGCACACAGAAATGACACTTTGTCAGATAGTTAGCAGTAACCACCCTGTTTTTCCATGGTCGCAGCCCTACATGCTCAAGAAGGGAGAGATTAGGATTCAGTCACATCAACTTTAATACTACATTTGAAATGCACATTGGAAGAACATCACCAAATCTCTGCAGAATGTAGGCAGAAGAATATTGTCTAATCACGAGGATTGTAAGAAATGCATCTACCATGCAGTATACATTGTACTTTGCTTTTTAATATAGTTTTTTAAGAGTATAACAGCTTAAAAATAAAAGTCAAAAATATTTTTTATATGTATTTTCCCCCCAGCCAGGCCCGAAGTCCCTGGCCGATTACATACAGTTAAAGAATTTGTATTTTCAGCTTTCCAATTTTTTAAAAGAAAACGAAAACTATAAATGACTTTGTTTGTTGCTTGCCCTGACCTTTGGGTAATTTTCCATATTGCAAAGTTTATCCTTCATGTTGCCAAAAAACCCAACCCACCTTTCTTTTTGCCTTAATGGGACAGTTTTTTTTGACTCCTACATAACCCATGCTAGATATATCGCTTTTTTCCCTCAAAAGGTTTAAGAAACAAACAAATAAGGGTTTTCTGAAACAAAGTCCAGGCACCTGACCTTTTTGGGTTGAAAAGGTTTAGTACCAGGTTTGGCCTTTTTAACTCTGCCTTTTTAGAGTCCCGAAGCAACTCAATAGATTCAAAAACCCTGATAAATTTTTTCCAAAAAGAAATGTCACGTGGGCAATTTAGCTATGTCTGTTTTTGCAGCTCAGGTCCCATTTATCGGGAAACGGGAAAAACCCCACCCCCCAAAATACCCTTAACCCTTTTGGGGTAAACCCATTTCATTCCAGGGGGGGTTTGTAAAAATATTTTCAAAAGAAAAAGGACAAAACAGATGTAATAATATTTTGAGTTCTATGGGATTATAATGTATTCATCAAACACCTCCTGTAAATTTTTCCCTTTTAGAAACCCAGAAATTTAATTTAAAGACTTGTTGGATTTAAAGTTTGGGGGTTTTATTTTGTAATGTTTCTCTTTTAACTTACAAGATTATTGAAATGAAAATATATACTACCACCAGAAATACCTCTAATGTTGTTTTTTTCAAAGATGATTTTTTAAATCCTTTTCCTTTGAAATTGATTGCATTAAAAGGCTTGACCATTGCTTTGGGGGCATTCAAACCCAAACCCCAACGGTTTAAACCCATTTTTTAGGGAAAAAGGAAATCATTTTCGTTTGTGTATACAGCATTTCCTGTAAATAGAACTTAATAGGAGGAAAAAAATTTTTCTTGGGTGAAATTTTTTTACTAAACCCGTCATATTTTTAAATCGAAATTTAAAAAGGGCTGAAAGTAACCCCTGATGTTTTTTTTAAAACCCCCCCCTCTAGGGTAAATTTCCTTTTCTTGTAAAAAAAGGCCACAAGTTAATGTGAAAAACTTTTTAGGGTGTAAAAAAATTTCTTTGTTGCCAAAAAAGGGAACCAAACAGAGCTCCCAATTTTATTTTTTCAAAAGGGACTACATCAAATTTAAAAGGGGGCCCCCCCGGTTTTGGTTTCGAGTGGGGAAAAAAGAAAAGGGCCCTTTGACCAAAAACAGTTTTATTTCATTTTGGGGCCCCAGAGTGATTTTACTAAAGGGTTTTTATCCACCCTTTAAGGGTTTTTTTTTTAAAAATTTTAAAATTTGTTTTTTAAATTTCGAATGAAAAAAGTTTAAACAAATTTATGGTAAAATCAAGGTTTTTTGAGTTTTTTCTTTTAAAATTACAAAAAAAAACCCCTGAGGAAACCATGAAAACCATTTTTTTGAAACTGAGGGCAAAAATTTTGGGGGCCCTGAATCATGCTACATAATCTGTCAAGTTTATGATTGCCACAGATTTTAGATTTTAAAAAAAAAATGAAAATTTTTATGTCCAAACCCGAAAAAAAATAATTTAAAATAAATTTAAAAATCCAAACAAAAATGAAAGAAGTGAAACCCAAAATCATGTTTTCTAAAATTTCCCCAAAAAAATCCCCACAGAGGCTCTTTGTTTTTTCCCCGACACACTTTCCGCTACACATTTAAAAATTTTTTTAATTGAAAATGGCAAAATTTTCCAAAATTTTTTAGGCATTTTTTACTTTTCACAAATAAACAAGGATTGGGATGGATCAAAATTTTATGGGAAAATTGTGTGGCCCTGACAAAAGGAAATTTGTAAAATTTTTCCTTTTATCTCTTTTTTCTTTCGGGGGTGATTTGTGGCCCTAAAAAGTTCACACAAAGTGTGACATGAAAAATAGTATTTTGGGTATTTACCATTTTTTCAGTGTTTGAAATTTTTGCATTAATTTAAAAATTCCCAATTTCCCTTTTTCTTTTCCCTCTTTCACTTAAAATGTCCCCTTAAAAAACCCCAAAACCTCAAAACTTTAAAAAAGGGTTCTTCCCCTGGAGGGTTTTTTGCTGTTTTAAAGGGGTTTTTTCTCGCTAAAAAATTAATTGGGTTTTTTTAAATTAAAAAAATCCCTTTAAAAAAAAAAAGCAGCTTTGCAAATTTGTTCTTACAAAAAGTTTCCCACTGATTTTGACTAGCCCTGTTCCTGGGAGGCAATCAGCTTCTCAAAAATTTATAGCAGGGCCGGGCCTGTTGATCCCTTTTCTTTTCTGGCTGTCAGGTCGGGTGATCAACCAAAACCTTTTAAGGGCAGGGCCGGGGCAGGAGCCCCTCCCACACAGAATGTTCTGTAGTGTAGGGGGGGAGGGGGGGGACTTGGCTTTTTTGTCCCTGCTTTCCGGAAATTTAAAACCCCGGGGTTGGGAAACCTTGGGTTTCCCCCTGCTCTCTACACAGATTGAGCAGAAATTAGGTGAACAAGATGTGAAAAGGCCCGTGGGGCCCTGTTTTTTACTATAATCATTTATGTCTGTGGAGCTGTTAAACTATAATTAAACTTTACGATCAGGGGGGGCTTGTGAACAGTTCAGCTGTTGCTTTTACTAGGGGCACATCCTGAGTAAAACTTTGCAGCTTCCATGTATGGGGTCTGTTTTTAGAGGGTTTGTTTGGGGTTTTTGTGGAGATGTGGAGAAATGTAAGCTAAGCAGAGGGATAGGACACTATTAGCAAACAAGACCTCTCAAGGCAGGCACACACGAGTGGGATAACTCTGGCAGCAATCCCCTGCCCCCCCCACCTGATAGAAGTTACAGGTGGAGATAGCTGCCTGTGTGCTGAAGGGGAGGGGGGAACAATGGAGAGAATGAATGCAGACAACTAGCACGCCCCTCAATCAACTCCCATTCACAGACAGAGGCTGAAAGCTATTAATGAGACAACTCCTTTAATGGTAAATCTGTGTGAATTCATGCGGCGGGATAAGGATAACAGCATTAATAAAACGATTCTCAATTCCCAACATAAAATGACATACCGTAGATTTTAATGGACTAATAAAGGCGCACAATAAAAGCCACTATGAATAATCTCAGAAATCGAAAGTGCGCCCTTATATTCCGATGCGGTTTATATATTAATCAATCTTTCACTTGGTTTTTAGGTCTTTGATCAGAAACGTATTTACACTTAGTGACACTTATTTGCAACAGATTTGTAACTTGATTTCTATTCGTAAATATGTGCCGAAATCAGTATACAAATCAGTTGCAAAGAAGTGACACAAAGATTGAGCAGTGAATATTGCAGACAGAATCCAATCCTATTCTTATACATGGGTGATTCAGACGCGGAAATACGGCACAATAAGTGGCAGGAACACTATTGTAAAATCCAACGTCATTGCTGGCCGGCCAATACGCGGGCGTGTAATCACTGCAACGGAAATATGTACGATGTATTGACTTTTGTTACAAGCTTTATAAAGTTGATAGTATATTGAGAAAGTGTTATAAAGTTTGTGCTTGCGGGCTGAGCTTTGTTTCATTTAATTGCCCACCTTATAATCCGGGCCCTAAAAAGAACCAAGAACTTAACAGGCTTTCATTGAAATCCCCTTTAAATCCGGGGGGGCCTTATAGTCCGAAAAATACGGTAAATAGATTTGAAAAATGTATCTCTGTCATTGATGTCAAAACTGGTTGTGAAAGTAATTGGTTAATGTTGAGGGACCAAATTATTATTATTATTCATAATATGCTTATACACATCTAATATACTTTATAATAACTGGAATACTCATTTAAGTAGAAACTAAAAAAAAAAATAAAAGCCTTGCTAATTTCAATGATATATAATTACAATATGTTGAAGGCACATTGTTATGTCTCAGCAAAATGTGTACTTGGCTGTCCTGTATGTTATCAATATGGGGTATATTCCTTTCCTCTACTGTGCCCTTAGGTCTAAATTAAAATTTAAAACCCTCCCGGAGAAGCAACTATGGGGACATGTCTGTAACAGGTGAAAACACGGGCCCCTGACCTCAATCATGATACTGTTTCATCATTTAGTGCTGAAAGAAGCCTACAGTAAATGGGCTTTAATTTGAAGAAAAAAGTACAAGCAAGCTGGTTCTAATGAATTGTCAAGCAGGTTCTCATGGATTATTCAAGTAAAGTATGCACTCAGCAATAACAGAGCTTAGACGAAAATAATGAACCTCTTCAGGGAAAAAGTACTAGGTTAGAAAAATAGATTTTGCTTTTGGGTATGTCATTGAATACATCAGGAGTCCTTTGGATTTTTTCTAGAGACGGTTTTGCGTTTTTAAAAGTGATGGAGGCGATGCTCCTGGCTTTTTTTTGCCCTTTTTCTTAATATTGCAAAGTATAACTTCCATAACTTTCATATTTCATATTCTGCATGGTAACAACAATCAGGTAATGGGTTTATAGAAATGGTAAAGCTGGATGTCAACACTACACTCCAATTAGAGATGAGCGAATTTCTCAAAAATTCGATTTGGCCGATTCCCAAAAATTTTTCCCCCCAAAATTTTTCGTTTAGAAAAAATTGTGGCAAATGTTTAAAAAACAGCTATTTCCTAGCTGCGAGAGCCCTTTGGGTGTTTTAGAACATTGTCAATGCAGAAAATCATAGGATGTGGGTTTTGGGTTTTGAAACAAAGGGGATTTAATATGACACGCAGATGACAGGGCCACGCTAGAACTCTTTTTCTTTACTTTTCTGGGGATTAAGGGGTTTAAAAAATGACCAAATAACCAAAGGGGGAAAAAAGCCTGAAAGGTAATGTCAGTGCAGCTGGAAAGACGAGCAGAGGGCCAGATCCCACTAACGTCAAAGAGCCACCCTTTTACACCCTTTTAATCCACAGATTATGACATACCCGACGGGTTTAAACCCCGAACATGTAGGGCTCCCCCCCCCCAAAAAGTGGGGGGTGTCGGTAGTAATTTTGCGTTGACTCACTATCATTTGCCCTTTCTTTGAAATCCGTCAGTTTCCACTTTCAAACGTCAATAATCCAC
The DNA here is from genome assembly GCA_025379985.1 of Phyllomedusa bahiana. Lineage (NCBI taxonomy): Eukaryota > Metazoa > Chordata > Amphibia > Anura > Hylidae > Phyllomedusa > Phyllomedusa bahiana. The sequence continues at coordinate 103,278 of JAODAL010003676.1, forward strand.
ATATTTCTAAAGCCAAAAAAAACAAGTTGATCCAAAACAGGAAAACAAATAAATGGGAAATTTGCATGTCTTCTGTGTTCCCTACAGACTGAACTGGATGGATTTCAGACGTGTGTAGGGCAGAAATACACACACTGAATTTGACACAGAGTTCCCCACAATAAGTGAAAAGATTAACTCTTTGCCACAGATTGCAATATCCCAAAATAAAAAAAACGTTGGTTCAGGAACATTTGTGTATATCATACATACCATTGTATTTGAAAGGTATTTCACCCCAGTAAGTCTAAAATCGGAAGTGTCTTGCACAGAGTGCAACCTAGTGCTGCTACAGAGAGATGCTTGTGCATACGAGACAGAGTGACAAGTGGCAGAATTTAGCATGGCTGGCCTATTTATAGGGCAGTGACATCACAGAAGCTGACTGGCTGCAGATTGGCTGCATGTCTGCATGTCTTTGTCTCTTAGTTCTTTGCCCCATGTCACACCATGTGCATGTGACCATTTTAGAAAAAAACGATTCATTATCACAAATCGGCAGCAAATTCGACTTTGTTCAGAATCAAATTTTTCCTGAAATTCAAAACGAATTCCATTTCAATAAAATCGACTGGCAAGCATGTGACAGTGGCAAACGTGACATGCAAGGTTATGCCATTGATATGGGCCTAGGAAGTGGTAAGGCTTAACAAGAGCTTTCTCTATAATTCCAAGACATCCATACAGGCGCTATGAAGGAAATGCATGCCAGTATTCTGGCATAAAAAGGTCGCAAATTTTTGCAAAAAAAAAAGCATTTGCAACTTTGAGCTGTTTTACACCGAGTTGGCCAAATATTTTTGTAAGCGGGTGGCGCCTAATAAAAAAGGGGTGTGACCTTGCACTGCTCAATAAAATAACTAAAATTTGCCCCAAACAGTGGGCTACATGAAGCCAGAAATCTACTCCAGGTCTCAGATGTCTTACATTCTTTTAGACAGGCACAAAAACACTGAAATATACACCCAATTTATTAAGCCTTAATAAATTTGCAGCATTTTACTCTGGTGCACTTTTCCTTTACATAGGAATAGTTTCTTCCATTCTTCATACATTTCCCCCCTACCACGTGTAAGTAGTGCAGGTAGTACTACAGTATGAGGGTTTGTTCTTTCTGACCTATGTGTGTGGCGCAAAAGTTGACAGGCAGCTATAATTTTTTCCCCGCAATGCATTGACAAAGAGTGATGTCCGTATCAACTTTTATTGCCAAGAATAGTGTAAAATTAGAGGAACAGAAAGACATACACTTACTTTGATATAACAGCATCCAAACACAAATACAGAAGAATTCAATGTAAACAAAAACATGGGCATTGAATATAATACAGAGATAAGGAGTGTGCAGACATATATAGTGAGGGTACACTGCTGTCTACTGCAAATATTAGTCTAACTATAAACAACAGTTATGGACATAGATCACTGTACAATCTGCAGCTCTGAATGGTAGTTTGGACATACCAGCGATGCTACTAAAGGCTTGGATGGGACAGGATATTCACATGTAACATGCGTCTTGAAGAAAATGGCTGCTAAGGAGAAGACTATGATGTCAGCAGATCAGGTGGTTTTATGGCAGCTTTCATGGGCCAAACCTAACATAATGTGCTTCACTAGCAATAAACATAAACAGACACTAGATGGAGCTGTGTGACTAAACACATCAGAAGATATGACAAGGATAATAAAGGGTATTATTATATTGCTATTATTATTAAGCTACACTTTCCCTATTAACAATTTAATCAAAGAACCCTATCTAAACAGGGCGCTTGTCCCAAAGATGGCGACCCTGTACTCTAACCTGCCCCTATAAAAAAGCCCTAGAATGATCCTGAAACAAAAATTAAAACTTAAAAAGAAGTAAGGAAACCACAGGCAAAAAAAATCCTCAAATATTGATATTAGAGAACTATAGAACTATGCAGTATACTGCAAAAATATCTAGTATAATTCAATGTATATATCACTCTATGATAAATATGAAAATACTACACCAAAATGATACCTCCTCTATCGCGTTTTCCCTCTGAGTAAACAGAATCAGTAAGGAGATTGGGTTAGTTGGTTAATTGGTCAGTTGTAAGAATAAGGACAAATATATACATACTTATAATATACATATGACTAAATATAGACAGATGTCCATAAGTTAAAAAGGACCCAACATGCACAAACCTAGATAGCCAATAACTTAGACAGATAACTAACAGGAGCCTAGCAATGTGAAAGGGATTTGAGCAAAACCAGTTAAGTTCAACTACAGACAGCCGTTTCGGGGTATTTGCCCCTCGTCAGTGCAGTGTAGAACTTACTGGTTTGCTGGGTGAGAGGCAAGAGTGGCTTCGGAAGGGGAAAAGTCTCTCCGTAAGGAGAGGAACCAATAAATTGGTCGGTGTGAGGATTTACTTGCCATTCAGACCTCACTGACTGTTTTGCATAAAGCAATGGCTTATGGGAAAAGTGCTGAGGAGCTCACCAACGCACTCTATAGGTTGTAGTTATCCTCAGTTCACTGCACTGACGAGGGGCAAATACCCCTAAACGGCTGTCTGTAGTTGAACTTAACTGGTTTTACTCAAATCCCTTTCACATTGCTAGGCTCCTGCGAGCTACATGTGAACTGAGGATAACTACATCCTATAGAGTGCGCTGTTGAGCTCCTCAGCTCTTTTCCCATAAGCCATTGCTTTATGCAAAACAGTCAGTGAGGTCTGAATGGCAAGTAAATCCTCACACAGACCAATTTATTGGTTCCTCTCCTTAAGGAGAGACTTTTCCCTTTCCGAAGCCACTCTTGCCTCTCACCCAGCAAACCAGTAAGTTCTACACTGCACTGACGAGGGGCAAATACCCCGAAACAGCTGTCTGTAGTTGAACTTAACTGGTTCTGCTCAAATCCCTTTCACATTGCTAGGCTCCTGCGAGCTACATGTGAACTGAGGATAACTACATCCTATAGAGTGCGCTGTTGAGCTCCTCAGCTCTTTTCCCATAAGCCATTGCTTTATGCAAAACAGTCAGTGAGGTCTGAATGGCAAGTAAATCCTCACACCGACCAATTTATTGGTTCCTCTCCTTAAGGAGAGACTTTTCCCCTTCCGAAGCCACTCTTGCCTCTCACCCAGCAAACCAGTAAGTTCTACACTGCACTGTCAAGGGGCAAATACCCCGAAACGGCTGTCTGTAGTTGAACCTAACTGGTTTTGCTCAAATCCCTTTCACATTGCCAGGCTCCTGCGAGCTACATGTGAACTGAGGATAACTACATCCAATGGAGTGCGCTGTTGAGCTCCTCAGCTCTTTTCCCATAAGCCATTGCTTTATGCAAAACAGTCAGTGAGGTCTGAATGGCAAGTAAATCCTCACACCGACCAATTTATTGGTTCCTCTCCTTAAGGAGAGACTTTTCCCCTAAAGATAACTAAGACATTTTAGGCGAGGTCTACACTGCATTGGACAAAAAAATCTCTGAAAACCAAATCCTAAAAACGTTCATAAAACCAAGTTTTTTTGTCCAGTTCATGTAAAAAAACAGCTTAAAAAAACTACAGTTTTTGTCGCATTTTGCGGTGCATTGTTTGCAGAAATGCATTGCATTACAATTGCTATGGATTTCTGCAAAAGAATGCACCAAAAAACGTCAGCCGCTTAACACAGACTCTAATAGTACATTTTCTGCCCTGTTCTGTCGTTTTTTTTTGCAACATGTTTCAAAAACGGCCAGCAGAAAAAAGACATTCTTTGGAGACTGCAGAACGTTTTTACTATTAAAGCCCATAGGATCTGTTTTCAGTCATTTTTCAGTGGTTTTAGAAAACGAAAAACGCTAAAAAATGACTGAAAATGTGTACAGTGGAGAAATAGCCTTACAATACCAAAGGATATGGATGCTGCAATGTAGATAACATGAGCCACATACAGGTACCACGAAACAAGCTATAGACAGGGGCATAGCTATAGGGGGTTCAGATGTAGCAGTCGCTACCGGGCCCTGCAGCCTGAGGGGTCCCAAAGAAGACACCAGTATTGAATATGGTACATGGCAACTGAAGGCCCCATTTCACTTTTTGCACTAGGGCCTAAGAGCTCGAAGTTACGCCTCTGGCTATAGATGAAGCTGAAACAGGGACCATATAGATGGAAATGACCATATTGTGTAGTTGCCGACAATAAGGTCATATTGCATAATTTATATCTTTGGTATAAGAACAGAGCGATACATATGACTTCAGTGTTAGGCTATGTTCACACGGCTTAAAATATTTCAGTCCGTAATTACGCGCCGGAGTGCGCAAATTACAGCTGGAATACGCCCCAGTCATTACGGTAATCCACAGTTCTCATAGAGAACTATGGATTACGTCTCCTCTCCCTGCTCGGCGAATCCGCCGCGGGGGGAGATAAGTGACATGTGAATTACCAGCGGCGTATACGTGCCGCTGGTAATGAAAGTCTATGGGTCGGCGAGGAGCCAGCCCCCCCGCCCCCGCCCCGGCCCCCGGCCACACGGCGTAATTGCGGGGCGTAATTACACCCTGCAAATACACCATGTGAACATAGCCTAAGAGATGCCCCGAAATCAATGGCCCACTTTTGTGGTTGTGGTAGAAAAGTGCTAGACCTGAGCTGTATTTTTGTGAAAGATAAGATCATGCTGGATTATTGTGTTAGACCTGATAATGCTGGATTAACTTGCTAGACTTTATCATTCTAGATTATCAGAATGTCATCAGATTATTTTCATCATATCAGAGGGCAGCTGTGGTTGGAGCATCTACAAAGTAGAAAAGTAGTCTTATGAAGCTATTAATAAACTAACAAGCCCATCATTTAAAGACATAGTAGATGTTGAGTTAGTAGTGGATCTGTAATCATGGCTGACATGAAAAAGCACTTATTCTTTCAACCACTGTTTAGACAAACGCCCTTTTATAGTGGGAGAAAATATACCATTAATTACCTCCTTCATTAGGTCATTATGCTTACAGAGCTGTTATTACAGGCTAACCATCCTTCTTAGCGATAGTGCATTAGGCTTTATTAATCGAACATCTTGAAGACATACATTTTAACAATGGAGGCGCCTTCTCTAATCAAACGTGCTAAGAGCAAGAGAATTAATGTCTCTTTTCCAAATACCACATTAAGGACATCCAGACATTTTACAGAACTTAATACATGGCAAGTAGAAATTAAATATAGAAAAAAAACCCATGCGAGGCGACATTTGCATTCACCAGTATTACAGGCACTGCTTTCAGACACTGTACATGTGACATGCATACTAAAGTCATTTCACACAACATCATATCCATATGCAGTGCTTTGATCAATCTCTATAGCTTAGGCACAAAGACTTTCTAGCTTCAGGCCATAGACTCAGGAATAGTTCTCTTGTCAAATATATTATAAATACTCAATGTATCCAGAGCTCACTTCTAAACAGGCAGTGTATGTAAATAGATATGAAAATTCATCAGCTTCAGTGACAGGTGGGAGGACGGCGCCTGATCCTGATGTTCGGCTAAATGCCTTTAAACTATTTAGGATTGATGAGCAGGAAGGGATCAATGCACTACAGCAGTAGCTTTTAAACAGACAAGTACCGAATAGGTGGGATGGAGTGTATGCCAAGTTCAACAAGCCATGGCTGAAGCCTTCAGAATAGGTTTCATTGATCCATAGCATAAACATATCATCTGTGCTTATAGTATTTTTAGCAAACACTTGATGGACCAAACAGATCATCCACCATCAGACAGCTTCTAAAAATACAGTGAGCAAAAAGGGTGTATATTTATCATACGGATCAGTGACACAGGTGGAGGGTGAACTCGCTCATGAGTACCTCCAATTAGCAGGTGACTGACAGCAGCTTTCTTCCTGGACACAGTAGGTGAACAACAGTCTTTTAGAAATTATAGTTAATTTTTAGGTTCATTGATTTTCACCGAACAGTTCTGGATATTTGCAGATCTATACATGCAAGTCTACGAAATCCTGAACAATGATTAAAGGGAATCTGTCAGTATAAAAATGTAGTTTTAGAGCAGAATGTGCTAAGCAAATTGATATATATTATATTTTATATATAAATATAAAATGGTATTATAGATAATGGTATAAATATATATAATGTAAAACTAGTTCTTAATGAGTTTAAACCTCTATTCATTCTGGGTTTATGAGTCCAGGGGACGGTCCTACTTATAGATTTAACACCGTCAAATAAATAATAGTCACCATCGCCATAAATAAAGCAGATTTAAACCAATCAAAATGATGACACAAAAATTCAAAATTAAAATGTTAAAAATCATAATAATCTCTATTATACAAAATATATATATATATATATATATATATATATATATATATATATAATAATATATATATATATATATATAAAGACATAAACACAGAGGGAGACATGTATGATCAGGTTTTCTGGCGTCAAATGCGCCAAAGTGAGCCAGCTACAATGTCTCATGCACCCAGCGAATGTGTTAGGCGCATTATTCGTAAGACTCAACACTTTATGATGCGCCTAACATGAGGGGGCATTCTGGGGCTGGGATGCACCACACTCGTAATATGAGACACATCTATGATTGTGGTTCGGCAAAACTAGGCTCATTACTGCTCGGACAGGCAGACCTATCTCAATGTGGTCTGCATGAGCCTGAGGAGTCGAAGTGGAGCTAGATTTGCTGTTAGGGAAAAAATGTCTGATATTTCTCGACTTTCACCAGCACCATAATAAAAAGTAATTTATGGTAATTATCAAACTATATAAAATTAAACCATATAAAATTAATATAAAATATATAATAACCCCCGAAATTTTAAATATCTCCTTTAAAAGAATCTAAAACTAATTTTACATTAAATAATCCACTGATGTTGTTGTTCAGATTTTTAAATTTTTTATTTTTACTAAATTAAATTTGAAATATTTTTTTGCTGCTCTCACCCTTTATTCTACATACAGCAAGAGCCAGCACACCACAGGTCTTACTGGGACGTTTGGTTGACCAAGCAAGATCAGTACCATAGTTTCTATTCCCTGACATGCTATACTAATTACTTTTCTCTTATCCAGCTTATCTATAGACTTTATACATATTAGGCGCATTATTAATGTGCCTTAGTTCGGTAATGCGCCAAAGACACAGGCGAGGTGCGGTTAACTTTAGACCATTTATGAGCGCACAAAAAAACACTTTCATACTTTCAGGTGCATTAGACACTGAAAAACAGATGAGAAAATGAACTTTGATGTACATAGTTCCATATACATCTCCACTAGTTCCATACATGTCTCCCAATGTTTTAGATCACAGCTACTAAAAAAGGTTAAAAATCATCAAATATACAAAAAGCAGGACAGTATGTCACTTAAAACACTGGGAAAATACACAAAAAATGAATAAATAAGTAAATAAATAAATAAATACCAGTGCATCAATTATGTAAAAGGCGGTAGTAATAAATCAAGTGATATATATTAAATAAAAATATAAATTATATATATATATATATATATATATATATATATATATATATATATATATATATATATATATATATAAAATCAGATATTAATTAAAAATGTTATATAAAAAAAACAAAACTAGATATATTGTGTTGTTACCAAGGAGTAAGAGACATGCGACCTGCCACAAAACGCCTCGACGCCTCGCCGAGGCTGTCAATCTCACAGACTTACAGCCTTCTCTGAGCAGGACTTCCCACTGGACTTAAACCCAAAAATAACCAGAGGTTTAAATTAATATACTGCTAATTCTGATGAATCTTTCCCTACCAACATGTATTTCAATTTACTCAGCTGCCAAGTAGATTGGACTGTCAATGTGTTGGGCTCCCTTTAATGCTTCAGCACTTATCATGGATTGTGATTAGAAAAAACAACAGACATATACTTAAAGGGGTTGTCTCACTACATTGATTCATCTCACCTCAGTCCTGTTTTCTTGGTTTCACTTTGAATTCAGGGGCGTGTTCACTGGCTTCCACTAGGCTGCAGTAGAAGCCAGGTCTGTAGCTATACCAACCTGGCAGCCTATCTGGAGAGAACAAACAGGTCTGTAGCTATAGCGACCTGAGGAGCTGATGCAGCCCATACAAGAGGGGATATCTCAGAATAAGTAGGACACTCTTAATGGACATATATTGCAAAGTGATTTAATTTTACAAGATCTTTATCATAAAAAGCAATCCTTGTAGTGAGACAACCCCTTTAATGTGATATATGTGTGGTTTAAGAATTACCGGTGCAATAATAACATTCATTTTTTATGTGTTATCTTTTATTTTTGCAGGTTGTTTATGTTGGCTGAACTGGGTGATTTACAGAAAGATCTTCACATTTCCCACAGACTAGGTGAGTGGTTTTCTATTAAGTGTGTTTAGATTATCTTGGGGATGTCATGTATGTTTTTGATCCTCCTTGAGTCACAAGTGAACCCGATTTTTTTCTAGTTTGCCGGTAACAATTTCCTTTAGTAAAGGCTTGAAACTGGAGTGTTTCTTTTATTTTTTGGTTGGCGAATATGTACTATAGTAATGCAATCAGGCTTAGGATAGGTAGGATAACAACAGCCACGGATATAAAGAAGGAGAGTTGTTAATGGCAATGATTAAGACTCCTGTTATATTGTTTTGGCTTCTAAAGCAGTGATGTGGTTGATTGCAGCCGTTCCTGTTCTTGGTGGGCCCATGCACACAGTTGCATTCAAGCTCCATTCAGTACAAAGCCGTAACGCTGATACAGTATATGTGAATGGGGCTTCTATTATACCTCCATAAGCCTTCAATATGGAGGTATGAAAAATTGTGGATTGGGTCATTGTACTGTATGTCATATTTAGGGAGGTATTCTCCCCTAAAACCATTGTTTCTAGATGATATTAATAACTTAATTCATAAGCAATATTGTACAAGAAGTATTGTATATTTTTCAAACTAAAGTAAAATAAAGGTGTTTGTAATATGCTATTTTTATTGTCTTCATACTTCATATTATCTTCATGTATCAGACTGCACTAACTGTCCTTGGTGTAGTAAGACACCTTCCTTATTATCTTTTAATGTTGGACAGTTGCACATGATAAAATTAGTTGTGGTACAGACTATGTCACACAAATAAAGTAGGGAATGTGCCAAGATTACATTCATATTAAGTATTGGGCATATAGCACAGGTAATCATTGAGATAAGGGAGACATAGAGTTCTATAGAGCAAACATTTGCTCTTTTTTACATCAATATCCACTTTACATGCCAGGCTCAAACACATGGTAGACCAAACTTTTGGTGAACAGCATATAAAATGGATACTGATATGAAATAGAGCCAATGAAGTCCAAAAAGATTATGGTTATTCTATAGGCTCATGGCTCCACCGTTGCTCTGCTTTTATATACATCAGAATACCTTTTTTAAGGTATCCCAATAGATACTAAATATGGCCAAAAGATGATCTAAGATCTAAGAATAGATACACCCAGATGTTTGTAGAATAGACTAATCAAGAATATTTTTATTTTCTATTGTTTTAATGCATCTAAACTGAGATGACTTTTCAAGTGAATTGGACACATCAATTAATAGTATGGTGCGGTGTCTGATAAATAATGAAAGCCCATTGCTCGTTTGAACAGTTGATTGGTGGTGGCCCCAAAAGCAGGACCCCAATTTACCAAATAATAATGGTCTATCCTGGATAACCAGTTTAACATTTGTACTCTCGAATAAGTAAAAAAAATACAAGAGATAAGGGCTTCTTAAATTACATTTATCAAACTAAACCTAGAGTATAAAGCCAATAATTATTGATAAAGGGCCCATGATTTTTAAAGCCTGATTGTTCAAATGACTCTGCCCTCTGGAAGTATGACTGCAGGAAGCCACTACATAGGAATTTTTGTAGTCTCTTTATCTATAAAATGGGGACAGAGTCCCAATAAGAATAGCCCCAATCTTTAACCAAAGGCTAGCCACAACCCTATTGCATCAATGACTTGTGTGTGGGGTGCAATAGGGCTCTGGACAGCCTTAGGTTCCAGATTGGGGCCGTCCTTATTGGGACGATGACCCCATTTCTTTAATAGGCAGCAATAGACATAGGGTATTACAGGGATAGTTCTCCCCTGATACATATAGCAAGATTTGAGATTTCCACTATTCTATGGACTGCCATAGTTTATTTTTTGTAGATTAAGATGTAATTTATAATGTAATCTTTGTAATGTAATTTGGATTCATCTTTATAATAAGCTTTATTAAAAGTTATGTCTTATGTTCCTTCCGGTGACAAGAATTTTAGTCAAGCCTATTTTCAGGATTGTCTTTTACATTAGATAGTTTTGAATTATTAGTAGAAAAAAAAGGTTACAAAGGTGATGTGACATTTTTCTATAGAAGACTTTAATGCATAACATGCAGATGAATACAAACATGCATAAAGTCAAAGAATAAACGTAAAAAGCTGGGGAGGGGATCCATGGGGAAGTGAAGGGCAAAAAGGTCCAAAAATAAACAAGTAACAAAAAAACAGGCATAAGTCAAGTCCAGTCAGAACAAAAGACTGATGGCCAGGGACAACAAACTGCAGGGAGCTAGCACAACTAAGCAGACTAAGTGAAACAGAATCTCAGGCAAAGACTGGAGACAGAGGCTGAGCTATATAGCTGACCAAATAGCTGACAAATTCAACCTGGGAGAGTGCTCAGGGACTAGGGTTAACTGTCATCTTGCTGGATAGAGCAGAGGCCAGATGTCAACCTCCAGGATCAAATGTGCAATTCGTGACAGGTGAACTGTTCTTTATTAAATTATAATTATTATTACTACTCTCTTGGTTGGATGTTAGTTCAATCTAACTTGAAAAAAATAGGCTTTGGGACATTTTTCTGTAATCCTAATCCTAAAACGTACCGTATAATTTGCAGTTAGGGTTGGGATTTGTACAGTGTTTTAGGGATTAAAGGGGTTGTCACACTTCAGACTAATGGCATGTCACTATTTGCAGGTATCTATGATCTGTATCTATCTCAAAACCTCTATATATTTATCGGAGATGTAATCAAGACTCTCCCATTAAAATTAATTGGATTTCTGAGTATAGCCAAATGGCGTCGTTCAGCTATACTCAGAGCTCTCACTGATTTCAATGGGAGAATCCCAGCCAAGTTTCTGATCGAAACTAAGAAGTTTTGGGGGCTCATTCTTGAGATAAGTGCAGGCCCCACATAATCAAGTGGTATGCCATCAATGTTTGAAGTGGGAAAACCCCTCTAATGTACTATTTAATGTCCCTCCCAGTCCGACGTCTTTCTTGGCATGGTATCACTTCCAATGCAACATCCAAATTCACATGATATCACTTCCAGTTTCCCTATTTTATGGGAACTGTAGGTGACAAAGGTGACATCTGAATTTACTCTGTAAGGGTATGTTCACAGAATGGATTTTGACTCTTTTTTGGGGTGGATTACTTGTGCAATACTTCCCCCCCCCAAAAAAAAGCATCAAAAACTTCTAAAAAGTGAACAGAAAATGCCTCCTATTGAATACAGTGTAAAATCAGCATCGTGCTATAAGCGCCCCAAATAAAATCTTGACATGTTAATTATTTGAGGCATTTTATGTGCTGACAATACTTAAGTATATGAGGCAGACAATATGTCTAGGACATTCAGTGTCATTTCCTCATCGGAATTCTGTGCTTTCAGGCGCAGAATTTCCGATGAGGCAACCATGCTTTTCCGGCGCTGACACTTTTAGCACTGAAAATCTGTTGTGTGAATCTACCCTAGGTGATATCACGCCAGAAGCCAATCATGACAGGGAATAATGCTAATAGATAAAATAACCCATAAACGCCACAAAACCCTAACACTATCCCAAACTTAGAGTTAGGGAAAATTTAGGGGCATTTTTCAATAAAATTCTTTGGGACAACCCCAATCCAGTTGCTTAGATTTGGGTTGAATTTGATATCAACCCAAGTCTGAAGTGTAACATTAATGATGATAAATATGCATAACTGTTTTTTAGATACATACTCACTATTTGTTATACATTTTTTTGCCCTAAAATACTGGGGAGCTTAAGGTAGAAGTTTTGTTTCCAGAATACCCTTTAAGTGCTGGCATCCTGCCCATTTGAATATTATGGGCGATGTTAGCTGTAACCCAGCATGGTGTACCGGTATAAATGGTGTTACCCTTTGTATGGCCTTATCTATATGCAATTTCATCGGTATTGTTGCATTTGTGCAGTCTGCCTATGTGTTATACTGTGGCTCTTTGCATGCTGGTGTGAACTGGTATCTAGAGCATTTGCTCATTAATGACTGGCACCTGCTATATCCTTCCCATGTAGCACATGGGCCAGAGAAGCCTGCTACTGGGATTCAGTGTAACTTCCAGCCATTGAGCGGTAATAGTTTTTTGTTAATTTATTTCCATTTTTTATTTGATTTTATTTTAAAACAACCTTTAGAAACAACTCTTAACTCATTACAGAATTCTTATCATCTACATCTTTTTTCAGGTTTTTTTTTTTTCTACTCGCCATAACTTTAGTATGGGATATTGATGGCATTTACATAATTTGGAGACAGTAGACAATGTTTTACTGTCTGTTAATTCATTATTATACTTTATTTGTTTATCAACGTTGTGATTAATCTGGGTTTTTGGAGCATGGAGTTCATTATTTATCTCTAAATGCATTTGAACAGCCTACTAATGAATTTCTACGTTGCTACTTTGTGAACATCACAAAGATCTTTATGGGAGGCACAATGTGAAGAAAAGTAAACTTTTATCAGCAAACAATCCCTTTAAAGTGCATTCCAAATGGCTGCATGGTGCATTCATACTGTTCTCAGTGAATTTAATCACATTGGAGATGCTGGCATGTAAATGCACGTACTGCAATTAGTGTCACTTTGTATCTCTGAAATTTGGATCTGGCGCTGGTGTTTTTGGAACAAACATAGGTTTAGGATATTATCCAGTGCTAGTGTACAACCGCACATAAGTGTTTCATCTGTTTAACAATCATCATCATCCTGGATCAATCCTTCTGGCTATGCTGTTGGCAAGCTTGTTTAAATGTATTATCCAAGCCATTGTATGCACTCTGGGAAAGGACATCAATTGACTCAATTTAATAAGCAAAGTAACCATGCAACTACTATATACAACAATTAGCATTCTAATATACATATAGACTTGTAAATGGAGAGACAACTTAAAAAAACAGACATATTTTCAAATTTGTTCAAAATATCACTTTTTTTACATTTTTACCATTACACTAGGTTGGTGATGAAACTCCTTTACTAATTTCAAAGCTCTGTTATTTAAGAGACCTCAAAACTGGCTAAGTAACCAACAATACTAATGTAAAGAGAGTGTGTTCTCTTCCTTTTTATATACATAGTTACATAGTTAGTACAGTTGAAAAAACATATGTCCATCAAGTTCAACCAAGGGCAGGGACAGATCTGGATGAAGGGAGGTAGAGGGAGTTTTTAAAGCTTTTTTTTCCCACTACTGATAAAGACTTTGGAACCCATAAGACAAGAACCAATCTGTCCTAAATTAATTTTTAGGGAGACATGTACTGTATGATTGGGTTTTTCACCCTTTTCTGGAGTAAAATGCGCCTAAGTGAGCCGGCTACCATGTCTAATGCACCTAACGAATGTGTTTTGCGCATTGTTCGTAAGACTTGACATTTTATAATGCGCTTCTGGGGATGTTCTGGGGGCATTATAGAGGTGTGTGGCATTACACTTGTACTATTAGACACATATGTGAATATGGTTTGGCAAAACTAGGGGCATTACTGCTGGAACAGGCAGACATGTTTCAATGTGGTGCCTAAACCTGAGGAGGCGAAGTGGAACTAGATTTGCTGTTAGTGAAAAAAGTGTACAATATTTCTCAACTTACACCAGTACAATAATAAAAAGTGATTTATTATAATTATCAAACTGTATCAAATTAAATTATTTAAATTTAATGAAAAATGTGATCACATAAAATTTATATAAAATATATAATATCCCAAAGTATAAAAATATCTCCTATAAAATCTATTAAAAATTAATAGAATCTAAAACTAATTTTACATTAAATAACCCACTGATGATGTTATATTTAAAATTTTTACTACATTCAATTTGAAATGTATTTTTGCTGCTCTCACCCTTTATTCTACATACAGCAAGAGCCAGCACACCACAGGTCTATTCTAATGATTTTTCTCTTATTTCCAGCCTATCTATAGCCTTTATGTATGTTAGACGCGTTACTAATGCACCTAAGTTCCGTAACGCACCTAACACGTAGGCGAGGCACGTCATACTTTAGACTCCATTTATAATCACACAGAAACCACTTTCATACATTCAGGTGCATTATACACTTAAAAAGAGACTCAACAATTCACTTCGAAGCGCCTTCCTTCATACATGTCTCCCTTAACTTCTGCTCCTAAAATTGCCATAGATTAGATGTAGATGTTTTATATGGCTACATAAGTATTAATATTATTTAGTATTAAGTCGTTATTTAAGCCTTTTTTGAAACCCTCAACTGTTCCTGCTGTGACCAGCTCCTCAGGCGGCTATTCCACATATTCACAGTTCTCATAGTGAAAATTGCTTTTCTCCTATGGAGATGGAGTCCTTTTTTCTCTAGACAAAGGGAATGTCCCCTTGTATTTTTTAGGAGGTTTTACATGAAATAGCTTTTCTCCATACTTTTTATAAGGGACATTTATATATTTATATAAATTAATCATGTCTCCCCCGTAGTTGTCTTTCTCATAACTCATAACATTCCCCTATCTCATATCTATCCATCTTCGAGACCAAGGTTGGATTGGCTCACCAGAATACAAGAGGATTCTCTGGTGGGCCAAAGCTCTGACTCAGTAATATACCCCTGAAAAATCAGAAAAACAACCTCATTAGAAGTTGATTTTAGAATCAGTCACCAGCTGTCCTATTAAATCCTGCAAGATCAATAATAACTTTAATGTAGACTTAACAAAAGTACTTAAAGTGAACCCGTCAGGTGGTTCAAGCTTAGATTTTTAGATTTTAGAAATCTTAAAAGTGAAACTGAAAGAACTCCCCAAATACAGTGATTGACAGCTTGCTCTGTGCAGCACTGATACATGAAAAGCTGTCAATCACTGTATATGGACAGGGTCTGCAGGACCCTCATTGTCTCTTATGGAGTCTAGGCAGCATTTTCTACGATTTTGCGGAATTCCTCCTTCAAATTATATATATATATATATATATATATATCTCTATATATCTATATATATATATATGGCTCAGTATGTATTTTTTTATCACATCCTTCTTCCGATAAGGTAGCATAACTACCCTGGCAGGTTTACTTTAGAATTGGCCATACACAAGTCCTGTTCAGATAAGGAATGGGCTCTTATAATAATTTCCACTGGTGGGCCAAGGAATTTCAATCTAACGCTGTTTAATAGGTTTTACCACGATAGAAAAAGATGTCCGAAAGTCACAGCGCAGACTGGAGAACTGGTTGCGTTTGTGCAGTTACTCTCCATTCTGTTCTATGGGAGTTGCGAGTACAGCCCCGCGTTGTGTTCAGCTCTGCTTGCAACTCCCATAGAACAGAATGGAGAGCTGTGCTCAAGCAGGGCTGGCTCTCCAGTCTGCCCTGGGACTTTTGGTGGCCCTGCACCTATCAGACAATGATGGCATATCCTAGGTATAACCCCATTTAAGTGTTATCCTAGGTATCACCCCTTTAAGCGTTATTCACATCACACTTTTACTCTATTTTTAGTGTGGATATTGACAAAGATCCCAATATGAAACATATCTGTAGGATTCCATTGCCAGACAGAGACCAGACTTGTCCATACTTCAGTATCCTATAAAAAAAAGTATACACTTAGTGGATTCCATTGTAGTCCTGGGGTCATACATAAAATGTACATGTTGTTAAGCTCCAGTGATGACACTGTCTACATACAGCAAAATATCAGTGGAGCTTTCTTGGGTCACTTATGTTTCAGAAGGACTTTTGTGATTAGTGTCACACTGATGACAAGCACTTACCTTAATGCTTGACTTGGCAAAAACTTTCCAAAAACTATCCAGGTGGCAAAATTAGGTGTCCAGAGGATGACCCCCCATAACCCACCTTACAAGGACCCTTTCATTTCTGTCCCATGCTTTCTAAAAATTTTGTTGCAGGAAACATCCTAAAAAAGTATTACAAATACAGGTTAAAGAGGAGCCACAATATATCCCACTGTATGTGTATACATTGGGATATACAGTATGTAGCTCCTCCATAAACTAATATGTAGCATTCCATGCCAGTCTATACTGTCTATCTATCTATCTATCTATCTATCTATCTATCTATCTATCATATATATTGTATATTTTTCTCTCATATCTATCTATCTTTTATTTTTTGGTCTATGTATGTATCTATCTTTCTATCTATCTCTCGCATATCTACCTATCTACCGTATCCATTGGTTTGTCTAAGTATTAATCTGTTTATCTGTCTATTTCTCTCTATCGATTGGTCCATTTGTCTATCTGTTTATCTATCTGTCTTTTTATCCATCTATCCGTCTATCTATCTATCTATCTATCTATCTATCTGTTGTTCTGTCCATCTGTCTACTTATCCAATATAATCTGTTTTTTTTAGAATTTCTTATCAGTTAAAGTGTAAAAAAAATTAAATACGGTAATAGTAATTAATTGACACTAATTTGTGGAAAAGGTCATTGTAATTTCAATGTGAGAACAAATCTTTACAGTACAGCTGTTAATTGCAAAAGAACTAAATTCAAATATTTACATTCAACGAGTAGTAGATGAATCAATTACATTCTTTACACCGTGTGGACATGTCTCATTTTGCTTGTAATATATGGACACAGTGTTCTTCAAATATTTTTCAACTTTAAAGAAGTCTTTTATAGACAAACCACTTTTAAAAGTAAGTCAGCAGGATGATTAGCTGATCGACTTGAATCCTTCTCTAACCCCCTGATGATCGGCTGTTTTCACCAAGGAAACCTGCGTTTTGTCATTCATTTCCCCTACCAGCAATACAAAAAACTAACAGCTGGATTTTAGGATCTGACTATAAACTGTCTATTTTTCCCTACGTGTTTGGTAGGGTTGGAATTCTGTTAAAATCTTAAACTATGGTTTTCATAATAGTGTGTCATTTGGCAAATCTCTGAAAAGGTGATCTGACATTTTAATCACCATTATGAAGAATGATTTAGCTCCTCAATATTTTTCACATCTCTGCTTGCCGTCATTGATAGGCTATGCTATCAAAGAGTGACTTCTGGGACCTACGCCTATCTCAAGAACAGGCCCCCAAAATTCTTCAGACTTTTCTATGGGATTCCCGAGTACAGATGACCACATCTCACAGCTGTATTTGGAACTCCCATAGAACAGGATTCTAATGTGTTGTTGAATATGGAAAAAATTAAGAGACCACTGCAAAATTTTCAGTTTCTCTGATTTTTCTCTTCAGTGGTATTTTTGAGAAAAATGTACATTGTTATTTTATTATATAAACCACTGACAACATGTCTCCGAAATTCAAAGCAAAACATTTTGTATTTAGTTGCAGTAAATGAGAAATGTTCAAAATAATTAAAAAGGAAGCAGCAATGCTGTCAAACCTCAAATAATGTAAAAGAAAACAAGTTCATATTTCTTTAGAAACAATAAGACTAATGTTCTAAGTCAGGAAGAGTTTTCTTTCCAACTCCTTTGGCATGATGATGGTAAAAGTTATTTTTTTAATTCAAATTCCTTTTGGCCTATTTCTAGCACTTGTTTTGCCATCCAGCTTGTCCTATTGCAAGAGGATTGTGAAGACCACAGCAGTGTTTTTTATACTTTCCATCATTAAACAAGATTTGGTTCAGGTGATCACCTAATCAGAAGCACATTAAGTAGAATGAGGTGGACTCTGGTTGGAATTCAACTGACACTGGAATGGAATGGCTGTCAGACATGTAGAGATGCTGATTTTTAGAAAACTGTGCAGTGGTCTCTTAATTTTTTCCAGAGCTGTATATATATAATTATTATGACTACTATTACCATTGTAAGCACAACAGACTCTGGGTTCCTACTAGATATGGGACCTACACCTATCACACTTTGATGACATAGTTTGATTTAAATCAGAGGCTTTGCAAGGTTACTAATGTGCCATACACTCCCAGGTTGCAGACTTGCTTGACGTACAAGTGTATCCTTCTTTTATCCTTCTCTTGGATCAACATATCCTGAGTTGTGTAGTGTAAAGGGATGTTTACATGGCTTATTTCAGGGCATATTTTGGGCCGTAATTGCACTGCAATGCACCTTGAAATACATCCTGTAATTACGGTAATCATAGCTCTCATAGAGGCCTATGATTATCTGCCGTCTTCTCTGCCGCGTATTGAACGCTGGGGGAAAGAAGTGACATGTCACTTCTTGCCAGTGTATATGCGGCAGGGATAATGAAAGTGAATGGGGCCGGCTCCCCCTGCGCTTTAGAAAAACGCGATGATCAGTGTCTTGTGGTGCGCACAGGTGTGTCAACATACCCTAAGGCCGTGTTCACACGGCTTATTCCCGACGGATTTGTGAGCCGTATTGAGCTCACAAATCCGCCGTGAATAAGGGGCGGGGTGGGGGCGGGGCCGGAGCGCGGCGGGGGTGCCGCTCCCAGCCCCATAGACATTGCATTGTTTACGGCGCGTACGCGCCGTAAATAATGTGCATGTCACTTTCTCCCGCGCGGCGGATTCGCCGAGCGGGGAGGAGCGACGGAATCCACTGTTCTCTATGAGAGCAGTGGATTACCGTAATTACTCCGACGGATTGGCGCCGTACTGCAGCGCAAATCCGGTGCGGAGTACGGCGCCAATCCGTGCTCAAATAAGCCGTGTGAACGAGGCCCTAGATGACCACCTTTGAAAAAAAAAACTTGATTTTGCATTACTCTGTCAGGTGCTGTGTATGCTATACTGGCCTCATATATGAAAACTGTCTAGGTATAAGATATTTTGAAACACAGTGACCTTGATCAGACTTTAAATCTCAGCTGCACTTGTTTGGTTCACATGGGTTTCCACTCCTCATGTATAGACTTTATCATAGTAATGACCAAACTTTAAATTTTCATTATACTTTAATCATATCCCGATTCAAAAAATTGCTATGCTATGCCACGCAGAAACATGGACTACACTACTATGTGATAAGTACGTGCACTTTTCTATGTTTTTAGACTGTTGTCTGTTTTGAATCGGAATATGATTAAAATATAATGAAATATTTAAAGTTTGGTCATTGCTATGATTAGGTCTAAGATATTCGCACAAAAGTGTTTTAATATTATTTTATTAATAATGTACTGACTAGTAGCAACCTGGTAAAGGAGTTTCCTCAATCTCCCTTTAACAAGTACCTTCAAACATCCAAAGGCTGGACACATAGATCATTCAAAAATTCTTTACTTGTGGCATAAAGCGCATGGTGCATGAAACTTTAGCAACAATGCCAACATACCCCAAATTATCGCATAAATATCAAGTTTAAAAGTCAGTACTTAGCTGTTTGCCATAAACATTGTATTGGCGTCACATTTCAACATCGTATTACCGTCACAATTCAACAGAGTAGAGTAGAGTCCAATTTACGAGCTGACAAAGAGTGAGCATATAGCTCTGTGGTGCAAACAGCAGTTCCGAAATGTCGCAACTGCTGTTTGCAGCACAGAGCTATATGTTCACTCTTTGTCAGCTTGTAAATTGGACTCTACTCTGTTGAACTGCGACGGCAATATGATGTTGAAGGCCAGGACAGGCCCTTGCATCAATGGAACATTCAAAAGTGTGGTGTCCAGCATACGACGGTTCATGCATCTATAGAACAAGGCTTCAATAGTTTGTTTGGCTCAAAGCACAACAAAAAAAGTGGTGCAGTCCCATTTATACATGTCGCCCTTAGTGTACATTTAAAAAAAAAGTTTAAAGTATTAAAAGTAATAAAAAAAATATTGACAGTTCAAATCACCTCTCTTTTGCCATTTAACAAATAAAAATTTAGACATAATTGGTATCGGCACACCCATAAAAGTCTGAACCATTCAAATATAACATCCTTCGCCCCGTGGTGTTTTTTTGGGTCATTTCTTGTCCCCAAAAAATTGGAATAAAAAGTGATCAAAAAGTCACATGCCCCAAAATGATACCAATAAAATGGTAGATGGAAAAATCAAAAAAGTCAATGTTCTCGGAAGGCGAGGAGGAAAAACAATGAAAAGTCAAAAAATTATGACCGGCTTTAAGGAAAGGGTTAATCTATAACCAGTGAAGCGCAAAACCATTATACATAAAAAAAATTGTGAAAAAAACAGCGCAAAAGACTAATTTGAACAGAAACCAACCATAGCCTTAAGTAGGTTATAATGGTGATTTTCTCTCTGCCTACCTACCTAAATAATGTTCCACAGAAATCAATGAATTCAAAGGTGACATAGTGCCACATTAGGGATTACAGATGTGCGTACATATAAAAGCATACAGGGAAACTATTCCTGGGCTTAAAACAATGCAATACAAAAAAGGATTCAATGGTTTTAAAAATTTGACTCTTTCAACTAGTACCTTCAAACAGAGAGAACATAAAATGTAAGAGAAAAGACAAAGTATATATCCTTCTTTATGGTGTTTCATGAAAAGAAACTCTTCACAATTAAAATGAAGTCCAGTTTGGGGGGAGAATGTTATAGAGCAGGAGAAGCTGACCACACTGATATGTTTGTGGGAAAATATTCAGTAAAACTAGACATTTAATCATTTATGTCTTAATCAATTATGGAAATTTTATTCAGAGATTGACAGCTTTTTAGTATACCCTTATAAGGGGAAGACTGTCAATCACTGATTAGGACCTCCCACTGGACTCCTAAACCCAGAAAGGCAGGGTTTTTAGGATTAAATTGCTAGTGATACTGAATGTTTTCGTACAAACATGTATTAATCTGCTCAACTTCTCCTGCTCTATAAAATGCTGCCCACAAATTGGACAACATTTGAAACTTGATGGGTTCCCCTTAATAGAAACTAAACAGAAGCCAAGGTCCTACTGGCCCACCAAAATATTATTCTTAGGTGTACCCAGGCTCTGACACAATAAAGAGCCCCTAAAATAAGGAGGTCCCAGAAGAAGAGAAAGCCACTTAAGACTCACTTTGGAGCCAGTTATGCACCTCAAGGGTCTATTTCTTGTGAGTTTTTTTTAAGAATTAACTTATGTAATGGTAGGATCTGTGGCCCTTATTTACTATCGCTGTCTAAAAGTTAGATAGCGTAACCTTTATAAATTGATGCAGCTTTAGACAAGTCTAACTTTTTATACCAGGTTTTCTTTTGGCTTATTTTCTATGCCTGAATTTTTTGCCACATTTTTGGCGCAGCATGACCACGCCCTATTTCCCATTAAATCACCCTCCCTTTCTGCTAAGCCACAGATTGAGTAGTGTGCAAGAAGCACCTTAACCCCTTTACAACCAGTTTTGACCTCTATGACACAGCCCATTTTTTCACATCTGACATGTCACTTTATGTGGGAATAACTTTTTAATGCTTTTTTCCTATCTATGTGAATTAGAGAGATGCTTCTCACGACACACACAAGTTGGTAATTATTTTTGGTTGATACAGTCTTTGCTTATTAGTGAAAAATATTAAAATGATATGAAAATTTGGAAGAATTTGTTATTTTCAAGATTAAAACATTTCTACATGTAAGACAAATAGTTATATCTCACAAAATAGTTTATAACTAGCATTAACCATATGTTTAATTTATGTTTGCATCTTTTTTTAGAATATCTTTGTTGTGGACATTATAAGTTTAGTAACAATTTTTTACTTTTTCAAGAAAAATTTGCAATACAAATTATTTTAGGGAGCAGCCCAGTTCTGATGTGCCTTTGAAGGGTCTGTGAGACACCTGTTGAAAAAATACACCCTTTAAACTATTCAAAACAACCTTTAGGAAGACTGTTTACCCTCTAGATATTTCACAGGCATTAAAGCAAAGTGGGCATAACTTTTCAAAATTTCTATTTTTTTGCAGATTTTAAATTTGAATCAAAATTTTAACTGGAACAATGTAGATGTTACAAGGGAAATGCAACTCAACATTGATTCCCTCTATTCTGCCATTTCGCTTGATCACTGGCATAATACAGTGCTGTACATTTTATTGCACTGTCAAGCATCATGCCAAGCTGTGCAACTGGATTTGGTGACATCACAGACAACCTTGAAGCCTTTGTTAGATTTCTGGGATATCATGTGTGATTGCGCAGCAGGTTGCAGATAGAGAGGGTCCCCCACCCTCTGTTATTTCCCTTAGATGTGTGGTTGCAATTGACCTCGGTAGGGCGCAGGTGCCCAGCTAGTTCCTTATTGCTATTGCGCAGGCTCTGCTTATGAAGAAGGTGGAAGGTGAGTTTATTTTTTCTTTTGGCCCCAGGAGAATAATATATATTTTTTTAAGTAACTAAACAACTCCTTTAAATACAGACATACAACTAAAATATTTTCGGTTGACAAGCTTGCTTGCTTATTGTCAGTCTCTAATGTATTGTTTTTATTGGCTACACTATTTATACAGACACCTGTATTTATACTTAAATCGCCATCATGTGTAATAGCCCGAAAAATGGAAGCAGCTCTGCCATATTGTCTTAGAGCATACTTTTACCAAAGTTCACTGTCAGGAATTTACAACAATTTTACAACAATTTCCTAATCTATTTGTTTTAAAATCTTTTACTTTATGAGCAGAAGTAACATGATAATGGAAAATGGAAGTAGTGGAAAACTTAAATTCCCTATGGCTTCCCTACAGCCGGTCTCTTCAGTGAGCCTGCAAGCTATTTTAGACCATAAATTCTCCACTATATGGTCTATTATTAGTTCCCACCCAGAGAGAGCAATTCCAATAATAGATGTATACTTGGGATTTGCTGTAGATGAGGGTATTAGTTTTTCTTTGTTTCAGTAAATTTAAAACTATGCTTTAATTCATGGCTATATGTCACTGGGATAAAAAAATATATAGATGATTTAAATACTGTACATGTATTATAGAAATAAGGGGTAAAAATTGCAGAGCAGACTAGACACACAGAAAGCATAAAGTTGTCGGAGGGTGTAACATAATTTAAAAATAACTTTTCCTAAAACTAATAAGCCAACTGATAACTCTTCGTTTCCCTTTTTACCAGTCTTACTTCTGGTCCTTTACTCTCTTCCTCTGCTTAATAGCGCTAAAAATACACAAAGTACTATATGTACAAGTACATCTAAATTAGCATAATATTTGCATCTCATTTTCCCAAATGACCACTAATGTCTAATTCTGTGCATTTAAAATGACATTAATGGTACATTATTGTCTGTTTTAGAAGATAGTGTTCACTCTTTCTACTCATAGCTTTCCTTACACACACAAATTATTATTCAGACAGCAAGCTGATGTAAGTGGGATAAGATGAGAGAATAAATTAGGTGAAATTTGTATCCAGATCTTCTAAGCTGTGTTATCCCACAAGGCACCTTCTGGTGAAAGCTTATAGATATAGTTCAGCACCTCACAGTATAATGTAGTATGTCATGTATTGTGGACTATCATGCTGAGGTGGCTAATGCAACGTATCTAAGCAACGGTCTTCGAGCTTTCTTAACTTTACTAACATGAAAGTACCAAAACCATTCAGGAATCATGTGGCATGCAGCTTTTGTTTCTGTGTAGTCCCTTGGGGTCGGACTCTAGCTGAATGTAGAAAGTAAGTCACAGATTTTTGTTTTTCTACTGTCTTTCTATTGCTTACATGACTTTAGTAGCGTTTAAACATAAACATATATCGAAACAATAAGGCTATGTTCACAAGGGGTAATTTCGGCATGCATTTCGAAATTACGGTAATCCATAGCTCTCATAGAGAACTATGGACTCCGCCTCCTAATGTATTGTACGCGCAGGGAGATAAGTAACATGTCAATTATTCACGGGGAATACGCGCCATGAGTAATGACTGTCAATGGAGCCGGCGGGCTGCCGTACCCCCCGCGCCGCGGGAGTACGCACGTATCAGCGGGAACTCCCGAAAGACACAATGAACTGTGTCGTGTGAACGTAGCCTAAAAGTACGTGCAAGTATTTTAATTAAAGGTGTTTTTATTTTTACTAAAGAATCGGAAATCTTTAGACTAAGCCTCTGATTTGGCAACAACACCAAAAAATACAAGCTCCAGAATGGTACTATTGTCGAAGATGTTAAAATAGTCCACAGAGGACAATGTAACAACTTTTATTTCCAAAATAGAAACATGTTTTGGGCGACATGTATGTACAGGGCTGCAGCAGAAGTCTGGCGTCTACTCAGCCCGAAAACTGGCACAGTCCTCTTCACTATATATGTAATGAGGCGCACTCCAATATTAGGCGCATTACTTTGTAATGCACCTGAGACCATGGGGCGTGCTGGAGGAGTGTCGCACTACAAGCGTATGAAGCTACACATGTATGCCTTTTTATTGGCAAATCCAGGTGCATTGCTGCTGGAACAGGCAGACGACTTTAAAAGTGTCGCTTTGTACCTAGAAAGTGCTAAATCTTGACTCGCAGTAGAACAGGTTCATAGATTCAGGTGCATTCTACATTACTAATGTGTGCAAAAATGGCGCCAAATTTGATGCGCATAATAGTCTAGAATGCACCGGATTTATGAGCCTGCTCTACAGCTGGTCATAAATCAGGTGCATTCTACCACTTGTACGACATTTCTGGCTCAGGTATACCACTTTGAAAGTGGTTTACCTGTTCCAGCAGTAATTCGCCTAGAAATGCCATAGTGAAGCTATAAATCTATAGCTTCACTACGGTTCTATTGCTCCCCGCCTCCCGCGAGCCCCCCGAACTCAGGCACATTACTAAGTGCCACAGACGCCATTTAAAAATGTAACTGTGCCTGATATCGGGCTGAAAAGATGGCAGATATCTGGCGCAGCCCAGTTCATACACGTCGCCCTTTGTGTCTACTTGACACTTCTACTCCATTATGATGAACCTGTCAAAGTGTCAAGTAGATGCGAAACGTGTTGTTTCTATTTTGGAAAAAAAAAGTAGATAGATTGTCCTCTGCAGACTATTTTGACATCCCCAACAATAACACTGGTATTCTTGACTGGTATTCTTGGCTGTTAATGCCAAATGGGATTATTTGGAATATAAAAAACACATTGTTACACAACCAGTAATCATCAGAGAATGCAACAAATGAGTGGTAGGTAGTCCGTGGGACCCTACTTCATGTCTGCCAGGTGTTATGCCTCCCATTGCACATTGCACAAAGATGAGCACATCATTGATTATTTCAATTGTTCTTATTACTAAAACATATTTCACTGGGAAGTGCTCCCTGTTTCTCTTCCCATTTTTTTTTTCTTTTATGTGTAGAATAAACCTCCAGAAGTTGTGGTTGGAAAGTCCACAGTACGTGAATGTGAATGGGATTATCATATACAGTATCTATATAAGGATGAAAATACAATACAGATAATAGTAGAAGGACAGACTAAATGGACCACATTTTTCTGCCATCAGTCTCCGACAGAAGTAACAGAGATATTTCATTGCACTAGTCCATCTGATCTTAGATCACAATTAGTGTTGCTTCAATAGATTTCTCTTTGGTTTGTCAGTGGTTTGACCAAACTTATAAAAAAAATTGGTTTGGGACAGCCCAAACCTTTATTTTGCTCCAACTATAAACCTAAACCTAAATTGGTTTTAGGTTAGGGTTTATTTACACATTTTTAGGGGTTAACTTACCTTTCTCCAGCACTTCTGGTCTGGAGGTGCTTTAGGTCCGACATAATTTCTAACCCAATGTCTCTTCCAGTTGATGCAACATTAGGTTAAGTAACATTATATTGACCTAAAATGATGTTGGACCTGAAGCAAAAATGGACTGATAGTTAGTAAAAACCCCTAAATTAATGTTATGGACGATTTTTATTGGAACCAACCAAAAGCAAATCGCTCAGATTTAAGTTTAATTTGATTTTAACTCATATCCACAGTGCTACACTAATCACAAGAATAGCCATTGGAAAACACCAATAAGTTCAAATCACCAAATATGCCACAATATCATTGTATTATTTGTCAAGATAAACTTTGCAACATCTGTATAACTCTAAGGGGCCGTTTACATGGCAAGTGACAGATACTGGTCGGTTTATGCGACCGGTATTTGCAGTGTTTTGCGGCCGTCCCCACGGCTGTGGGGGGGGGACGGCTTTTCTCCGCGATGAGCAGAGAAAAGCCCTCCCCCTTCACATTGAGATGCACAGATTCCGTCCGGTTTCCGAATGTGCATGCTCAATGTTTTTCGGGCGGCCCATGGGCAGAAAAACCGCCGGGCGGAAAACCCGTGAAGTGGGGACTGCTGAATGGGTTTTCCATAGCGCCCCGTTCTGCTCATTTTCGGCCGGTTTTTCAGGCGATCTTCAAAACTGCAAACCCATGCAGTGGAGACATGCCCTAAGTGGGACTAAAGCTGCAGTTTCAACCTACATCTGTTTACATTTTTGTTTTGTTTAATTGACTTATTTTTTTGTATAAAAATAATCTAAATAAATCTTTTTCTTATTTACCAGCAAATCTTAGAGTAGTTGGCACTACCTAATGCTGGATGATTAAATGTTATATGAAAGATGTCTGCAAAACTCATCTTGATAGGAGTAAGAAGAATACGGAGTCTATACAAAGTGCTATACTCACCCCATTGACTTTCTTTTTATTGTGTAATGGATAATTACTAGCTGAATCAAAAGAAAATGTCAAAGTAAAAATGGGTCTCTACTGAGTGATCAAAATTCATTACAATTATTATTCTTAAAATATCTCAACAACTAACTCTTCATCCTGTTACTATGGCACAGCAACAGAAGTTCAATCCGCTATAATGTGCAACCGGTATTTCAATTTAGTTCATATTCACATCTCTATTTAGCAGGCCCAATTTCCTTTTTTTTTTGTTAAAAAAAGCAAGACAAAAAGACATAGCTGCCAAATTTCCAATTTTGAAATTAAAGTAACTGAACTATGACACCATAGCAAAATAAAAGAATATTGTAAAGTTGTACGGTGAATCTGCCTAACGCAGAAACATGCTGTGGTGATGATTAAGAAAATAAGCAATCAATCAATGGTTTATTGCAGCTACACAAGAGATGACTTAAAATAGCAATGTTACTGTCTTTCATCTCAAATTTCATCTCAGACATTTATGGCATGTTTACTGGATAGGCTATAGATATGTGATAAATGTCGGTTTCACCTCTGCAGCTGTCCCAGTCTTAAGAATGGAGGTTCTTCAAAGGTGTTGTCTCACTACAAGGATTGCTTTTTATGTTAAAGATCTCGCAAAAACAAGTCACTTTGCAATATATGTCCATTAACAGTGTCCTACCTATTCCTAGATATCCCCTCTTGTATGAGCTGCATCAGCTCCCCAGGTTGCTATAGTTACAGACCTGTTCGATCTCATCTCATTGGCGGCCGCTATAGCTACCAACCTTGTGTCCTCAGCAGCTCATCACTGCAGGTCAGTAGAAGCCAGTAAAGTCGATAAACATGCCTCCAAATTCAAAAATGAAACTGAGAAAACAGGACTGAGGTAATATGAATCAATGCAGTGAGACAACCCCTTTAGTCCCACATTCTCATTCTTGCTGTAACCCCTACACTTGTTAAGGTGGCAGGGCATGCTTCACTTTCTTCATTTATTTCTATGGGAGTTTTTTTAGTACAACTGAGTAAGTGTGCTTGGCTGTACTCAAAGGGCGACATGTCAGAAATGAGGCGCTTCCACACCAGTTTTGAGGCGCATTAAATGAGTGTATAATGCTCCTGAATAAATAAACCTGCCAAAAATGTGATGTGTGGAATTCCTTGTATAGCATATTTAATGCACCTAATTTAGGTGTATACCAAAAAAAAAGGCGCATAGCATATCATTGATGCGCCTACTTTAGGTGCATTCGAAAGTGTCAAAGGCACCTAGTTTTGGTGTACAACAGTTCATTTATATAGAGAATACAGTGTCATTATTTTGGTGCAAAATACACAAAAAAAAATGGTGCAGCCCTAATGGGATATGTCGCCCAAAATGCTCATTTAAGGCAACAAAGAACCACAGATTCATGATCATCCCTCCATTTGCTGCGAAACAAATATGTTTCGGGTACAGGTAACCTTCCCTTTATGGGGATAGCTCTCCCGAAAGGAGGAACCTGTATCTATTAAACATCTATTGCATATCTGGTAAATATATCACACATGTCCAAGATGGAAAGTCCTCTTTTATTTACACTATAGTCCTCACCTTTAGTGAAGTTTTGAGTTTTTGAAAAACTCACCAAAACCAAAAATAAACCATGACCTTATCTTAACTTCACACACTGTTGACCGCTTTATTGTAAATACTGCTCTGTAGAAATGGATGCTGAATAGCACACAACTCCAGGCATGTTTAAGGGAGGTGAGAGGCAACCAAGTGTCATGTCAGACCTTTCGTCACCATTTATATCAGGCATCATCATCTTGCATGGGCCAGGGAGCATCTACGCTGGATGAAGAACCAGTGGTCCTCAGCGCTGTTCAGTAATGAAAGTCAATTTACTCTGAGTAGAAATGATGGCCGCCAACAATGCTGGAGACGTCAAGTAGAGCGTTATGCATCTGTCAGGTATTCTTGCCGGTCGTCCAGCACACAGACCATGTTGATGTAAATGGTTATAAATGATCTGACATGACACTTGATTGCCTCTCACTTCCCTTAAACATGCCTGGAGTTGTGTGGCATTCATCATCTGGTTCAGCAAGGCATTGTTTACAATGAAGCGTTCATCAGTGTGTGATGGAGCCAAAGGACGTTCACGTCTTTGCCTTTCTGTGACTCTTCCAGTCTCACTGATACAACCTGCTGATGACACTCTGTGACATTCTAAGCTCAGTGGTCACTTCCGTCAGAGATCATCCTGCTTAAAGCCTCGCAAGTGTGAGGTACTGTTGATGAATTGTAAGTTGTTGTCTTGGTCCTATGATGTCAAAATCGAGGCGCATTACATAAACTAGTAATGATATGTTGTGCGCCTCTGTTGTGCAATGCGCCTCGATAGGCGCATTACATACACTACCAATGATATGCTATGTGTTATGGAGGCGCACAACGTATCATTTGTAGGCGCATTTCAATGTCCGGCGCCTAGTTTTAGTGTACTGTTATGGATGGTAATCACAGCTTCTCATCACCTGTATAGGTATAAAAATTAACCAGAACATCTTCTGCCATGGACTTTAATGGGGTTTGAAGTTCGAGCTTGACTCGAACTTCAAACCAAACTCCTCAAAATTCGAGGTGAAACTCGAACATTTTACTGTTCGCTCATCACTAATCCTGTCAAATAGGAGTTTTGAGTACAACTTAGTATATGCTTAGATCAAGTAAATTCACTAGTACTAGTCATTCTAAAGATTTGCCAAATTTTCACACTGGTTCATATGATTTTGCTGACATGTAGAGAGCTTTTAACAAACGTTGCAATTCAAGCCATGCCCTCTTTCCACTAAGTTATGTTCACTTGCCTTTAAAGAGGTTGTCTCATCTCAAAGTTACATAGGATGCATGAATGAAATAATGCTGCTTTGCTCTGTCACTTCCTGGTCAAGCTGTCTGTAATTGGCATATGAGCTCCGTTTATTCAGACTTCTCTGTTTATTAGTATAGATTAAATAAATTACCTTCTCTGAGGTCTGGAGAAGCTTCTGAGCTAATGTAAACAGTAGAGTAATTAGTCTTTTGTCTGAAAGATCAGATAACACACAAGCTCTCACTCACTACTGCCACCTGTGTGATGACATCACTCTTTGCTATCAGATAGAACAAACAGCAGGGAAGAAGGAGTACACAGGTCGGTCACTTGGGGAACCAGAGACAGTACAGAAGGTGATAAAATTACTTGTAGTTCCTTAACAAAAAAAATGAACAAACCAATATATTTGGAAAACGTCTTCATTTAGTGTTCCCTACATTTTAAAAGCTACTCTTTGTAGTGAGACAACCCCTTTAAGCCATTTCCCCCTGTTATGCAAAGGCGCAAAAGATGATCTTACCACATATTAATGAGGGAAAAGGTAAGTATGCCATGTTCTTGGTGCAAATTGAGCCCAAATTTTGGTGCGGATAGATTAGTTAGCCCCCACACTGTGTCCATTTATTTCAGCAGTGTTTCTATGTTAAATTGGGACTCTCCAAGAGACATGATCCTTTTGGTCCATCTAGAACTCCCCGAAGCCCTAAGCGAAGGGGGACCATGACTTTGGTAAGGGGGAACCTAGAGCTCCCGTATAGTCTTGGAGTTTTGGCTGTATAGCTGTAGGTATTTAAGCTGATGGTTTCAGTGTTTGCATAGTATATTTATTGTAAGTAGCTTTGAGCAAAGGGGACAGGTTTTGAGAGGGCAGCTTGTAATCCCTGCATTGTGTTTAAGCTCCTGCCTGTGTAGTTTATAGTTATGAGCAGGGGGGGTTGTGATATGAGAGGGAGGAGTGGCTGGATGGGAAGAGTTTACTGTGAGGTGGGTGGGGTTTAGCTATAGATTTAACTTCTGGTCTTCACTTCCTGCTTCCTCTTTCTTCTCATCAAGAAGCAAGGAAAGATGTCCCTCCCACCCGCCCCTAATTTAAGGAATGCTCTGAAGCTTGTGTTTAGCTATGATCTGTACAATGATGAATGTATTATTGTATTGTTTTATATTGACTTTATTGTATACCTGGTTTAAAAAAAAAATAAAAAAAATAACTGTTATTATGATACTGATGAGTACTTGTGTTGGCATTATCCATTTAACCCAGAGGGAAGGGCGATCCTTCAGCCATGGTTCCCTAGAGGTTTCCTCCACAGGGGGTTTTCCTCTTCTGAGTGCTGTAGGATGACTCCTAGTGAGTCTGGGATTTGCTACTTGGTCAAAAAAAAAAAAGAAAGACAAGCGAAAATGGAAAATATGAATCTTGGTATTATAACCTGTCACAGCTTTTATGTTGCGGTGCAGGAGTCAGGTGAAAGTTGCAGGTCAAGTTATGGTGGACTAATTTTAACTAATAGAGGATGTTAAACCTCATGGTGTGAAGAGGCTGAGCTTTGGAAGTGGCCAGCCTTAAGGATGGTATAATGGTAATGGCATCCAGGGGCGGGCACGGTGGTTAATCAGGAGTGAGGATCTTCAGTAGGGTCATTGGTGCCACTAAAGTGTACTGGCTCTGCTAGAATGGCAAGCCAGAGCGTGCCGCCCCTTTATTGCTGTCTGGCCAGGTGCTGCATGTCAGACAGCTGGTAATCTCACACAATGGCCTAGCACTCCACCTGACTCCTTCCATCTTTGTTGTATTTATGTGGTTTGAACAAAGCTGTGGACATTTGACACCAAATAGTGAATGTGTTTGTGCATTTATTCTTGTGTTTGAATGGGGTATTAGTTAGAGCGGGGGTTCATCCCATATCCAAAAGTCAAGCACCAGTAGGTTTATATACATAAAGAGGCTGGCTAAAAATTACATGCTCATAATCCTGAACATCACTTCAAGGACCATCATGCTATTCCACTATATGTTATGTTTAAAACCCATGAATCACTTACCTCTAAGAAATGAAGCAGTCAATGGAACTGCATCACATTGGTATATAAAAGCCAATCCTTAAAAGAAAAGCACTGATCACCATTACTAACCAATTTTTCCATTTTATTCCCATTGCGCTGTAATCTTGCTGATTATTTGTATGAATGCTTGTCACGGTGCATCAGAAGATAGATTTCACCTCCGTGTGATTAGCAGGAGCATAATTCTGAGCAGCTTTTACACAGTGAGTCTCTTATTTGTGCACTGCAGGAGTACCATGGTTACCGGATTATGCACTTTGCTAAATTAGACATTGTATTGTTATTATTAGCTGACAGTTTAGTCAATCACAAAGCACAAAAAGCGCAGAGTACCAAAGAGTAACACAGCTGTAACATAATTTTACTCTAAACTGGAGCTACAGGCAAATCTTAGACACATGCTTTATATAGCCTAAGATACCTGATTAAGACTCTGTTCCCACTACTGTTATGGCTTCCATTCTTAACCTGGACATTATGGCTGCGACAGGTCAGTTTCCAAATGGAAAGAAGAAATCTAAATTGAACATTCTTTGTTCATCTTCACACATCACATAGATATAATCTACATACAAAGTTGATTTACTGCATATAGACATGGTAGCACTTATAGTGTATTAATTTTCAGTTAAAGGAGTAGTCCTATGGAAAAAAAAAATACTGTGGCAGATTTATTATGGCAATTGCACCAGCAATTATTTGATCCCTTGCTGATTTTGTAAGTTTGCCCACTGGCAAACACATGAACAGTCTATAATTTTAAGGGTAGGTTAATTTTAACATTGTATAAATTCTATAAATGTATTTGCATTTTGCAGTAAGAAATAAGTATTTGATCCCGCTGGCAAATAAGACTTCATACTTGGCAAAACCGTTGTTGGCAAGCACAGCAGTCATACGTTTTTTGTAGTTGATGATGAGGTTTGCACACATGTCAGGAGGAATTTTGGTCCACTCCTCTTTGCAGATCATCTCTAAATCATTAAGATTTTGAAGCTGTTGCTTGGCAACTAGGAGCTTCAAGTCCCTCCATAAGTTTTATATGGGATTAAGGTCTGGAGACTGGCTAGTCCACTCCATGACCTTAATGTGCTTCTTTTTGAGCCACTCCTTTGCTGTCTTGGCAGTATATTTTGGGTAATTTTCTTGCTGGGAGACCAACCCACAACCCATTTTTAATGTCCTGGCAGAAGGAAGGAGGTTGTCACTCAGGATTTTATGGTACATGGCAACATCCATTCTCCCACTGATGCAGTGAAGTAGTCCTGTGCCCTTGGTAGAGAAACACCCCCCAAAAAAATGTTTCCACCTCCATGCTTGACAGTGGGGACGGTGTTCTTTGGGTAATAGGCAGCATTTCTCTTCCTCCAAACACAGCGAGTTGAGTTAATGCCAAAGAGCTCAATTTTTGTCTCATCTGACCACAATACCTTCTCCCAATCACTCACAGAATCATCCAGGTGTTCACTGGCAAACTGCAGACGAGCCTGCACATGTGCCTTCTTGAGGAGGGGGACCTTGCAGGCATTGTAGGATTTTAAACCATTAGGATGTAATGTGTTACCAACGGTTTTCTTGGTGACTGTGGTCCCAGCTGTCTTGAGATCATTAACAAGTTCCCCATGTAGTTTTAGACTGATCTCTCACCTTCCATCATGATCAAGGATACCACACGAGGTGAGATTTTGCATCGTTCCCCAGATCGATGTCGACTGGCAGTCATTTTGTATTTCTTCCATGTTCTTACTATTGCTCAGAGAGTTGTCTCTTTATCACCCAGTGTTTTACTTATGGTTTTATAGCCCATTTCAGCTTTTTGCAGGTCTATGATCTTGTCTCTGACATCCTTGGAAAGCTCTTTGGTCTTGCCCATGTTGTAAAGGTTAGGGTCTCACTGATTAATTGAGTCTGTGGACAGAAGTCTTTTATAAAGGTGACCATTTAAGACAGTTATCTTTAATGAAGATAACGAGTTGATTAGAAGCATTTAACTGGTCTGTAGGAGCCAGAACTCTTCATGGGTGGTCGAGGATCAAATACTTATTTCTCTCAGCAAAATGCAAATAAATTGATAGAATTTATACATTGTGATTTTCTGATTTTTATTTTAGATACTCTATCTCTCAATGTTAAAATTAACCTACTCTTAAAATTATAGACTGGTCACGTCTTTGTCAGTGGGCAAACTTACAAAATCAGCAAGGGATCAAATAATTATTTCCTTCACTGTACATGCTTTATGCCACATTTATTATTTAAACAGCTTTTTTACACTGTGTCACACCACGTGAACAGGGCATGATTTATTGGAAAGGGACATGTCTTCATGACAAAGAAGTGTGGCTACACATGAGACGCTGTGTTTAAAAGATGTGTGGAAAAATTGGTGGCATAAGCTTAAAATAAATTTAGTCAACTTCCTCTTTTGTAATGTTCTTTCAATAAGGGCCACATGTAGCAAAGCTGTCTAGGTCTAAAATTCACTTTGTTGCCCATAGCAACCAATCAGAGCACGTCTTTCATTTTTCTAGAGCACCATATGAAATTAAATGGGCGCTGTGATTGGCTGCTATGGGCAACAAAGTGAATTTTAGACCTAGAAAGTTTTCATACATGTGGCCCTCAATATTATGCAAGCTTCCTGTAGTTGTACATCAACTGTCTGATGACAACAAGCTCAGTAGTTCTGTGTGTCTCAACCCACAGGATAAAGCTCTGTGTAGAGCCCAGGAGATCAGGTTACCAATGGGCTTGGGTTTTTTCAGGGCATTCTTTGAAGCCACAGTCCTCTGGCCCTGCCTCCCAAGGCTTTCAACATGTGGGAATAAATAGGGGGCATACACTGCCAATAAGTTTGGGAAGAAGATAGATAAATCACAGCAAAGGATCCTGGGGCTTTTTGTTTCACAGGGCCAAGGGAAACAGCTTTTAAATAGTAATGCTGCTGCTCAGCTGCAGAGATGGGTGGCTACATACAGTACAGAAAAAGCACAAATTATCACATAAAAACATCAGAAGGAGATGAATAAAGACTCAAACACTTTTTTTTTGTTGAACCCTTTCAAAGCCTTTACTATAGTCCATAACAGGAGAGAATATACCATTGGTTGCTACTTATGCAGTTATACAGGGGCTCGGTAAAAAGGGGGCCTTCTCACCTTTAAAAGTTGTTTTCTGTTGTCATTTAAATTTCAAATAAGTTGATAAGCAGAATTTCATGACTAATATTTCTGATATACTGTTAGAGCTACAATGGGGAAAATAAGTGTTTGATACACTGCCAATTTTGCCAGTTTTCCTACCTAGAAAGATTAGAGAGGTCTGTAATTTTGTCGAAGGTAAACTTCAACTGTAATAGACAGAATCTAAAAAAAATCCAGAAAATCACATTGTATGATTTTTCATAATTTGCATTTTATTGCATTAAATAAATATTTGATACAATAAAGAAAGAGAACTTAATATTTGATAAAGAAACCTTTGTTGGTTATTACAGAGGTCAGATGTTTCCTGTAGTTCTTGACCAAGTTTGCACACACTGCAGCAGGGATTTTGGCCCACTCCTCCATACAGATCTTCTCTACATCTTTCAGTTTTCAGGGCTGTTGCCAGGCTATATTGAATTTCATCTCCCTCCAAAGATTTTCAATTGGGTTCAGGTCTGGAGACTGGCTTGGCCACTCCAGGACCTTGAAATGCTTCTTACAGAGCCACTCCTTATTTGCCCTACCTGTGTGTTTCGGGTCATTGTCATGCTGGAATAACTAGCCATGGCTCCATCCATTTTCCCTTCAATACAGTGCAGTCACCCTGTCCCCTTTGCAGAAAAGCACTGCCAAAGTATGATGTTCCCACCCCCATGATTCATGGTTTGAACAGTGTTCATGGGATTGTACTCATACTTCTTTTTCCTCTAAATATATAGAGAAATATAGAGAGTGGATTTGATACCAAAAAGGTCTACTTTGGTTTCATCTGACCACATGACCTTCTCCCATGCCTCCTCTGAATCATCCAGATGGTCACTGATGAACTTCAAATGGGCCTGGCCATGTGCTGGCATGAGCAGGGGGACCTGATGGCATACTGTATTACTAATGGCAATCTTTGAGACTGTGGCCCCAGCTCTGTTAAGATCATTGACCAGGTCCTCTCATGTAGTTCTGTACTGATTCCTGACCTTTCTCAGAATCATTACCCCTCGAGGCAACATCTTGCATGGAGCCCCAGACCGAGTAGGATTGGCAGTCATCTTCTTTCTTCCATTTTCTAGTAATTGCACCAACAGTTGTTGTCTTTTCACCAAGTTGCTTGTCTATTGTCCTGTAACCCATCCCAGCCTTGTGCAAGTCTACAATTTTGGTCATGTCTTTTATACGAGTAAACAAGCTCAAGCAGGTGCAATTAATACAGGTAATGAGTAGGAGTGCTTCTTAAAGAAAAACTAACAGGTCAGAAATGTCGCTGATTGGTAGTTGATCAAATACTTATTTCATGCAATAAAATGCTAATTGTTTATTTAAAAACATACAATGTGATTTTCTGGATTTTTTTAGATCCTGTCTCACATTTGAAGTGTACCTAAATATTATAGATCTCTCCATTCTTGGTAGCTGGGAAAATTGCACCAGTAAAATCACCAGTGTATCAAATACTTATTTTCCCCACTGTACATAAGGCGCATGGGCATAACTATAGCCAAAGCAGATATAGCGACTGGAGTCAAGAAGTTGTCCTTTCTGCTGATAAATGCTCGGTGATAGTCACTTTTTCCTACAATTGATAATGGTGCATAAATCAGAATTTCATACAATAAAAAGGACTGTAGGGTTCTTTGCAGACATTGAACAAGCAGGGGTGACTAGGAGATATGAAAACTCTAAATGCATTTTTCATATAACAGTTAACTGCAATACAGGCTATAATTCAACATCAGCACAATATTGATAAAGCAAAATCATTGGACCATTTCTGTAAATCATATCTGGGTTTAAAAGGGTTTCCTTACTACAAAGCTCAGCTTTCAACATAAAGGGACAGTTCAATGATCACTTTTTGTCTAAATACATTGGTCAGCAGATTTTACTTTAGTCATGAAATAACCGCAATTTTTATGTGTTCTGAAATTCAAACAGCTTTCTATGGTTACTTGTATTTGTCTGTTATCTGATTAGCTGAGAGCAGAGGGCAGGAAGTGATGTCATCTCATTGACAGACTGAGAGTAAGTGCAAAACTGCTAATAAATCAGCAAAACAGTGTGGTGAGAAAACCTTTTTAGGCCACTTATAGATGTATCTGGAAGAAAGTTTCCTTGGCACAGAATAAATTGGAAGTCAAAAATTTCATGGCTCATATAACAACAAGTCTTTTGTGGTAATAAAGTACTGTAATGATTGCAATATTTCATTCCTGATAAAATGCAACAAAACAATTGTATTAAATGCAAATATTTTTTATTTGTCATTAGTGTTAAAAGGATAACACTTTTTTAAGGCTGCAATATCAAGATAAGGTTAAAGCTATACAAAAGTTAGATTAAGCTGATACTTGTTACCATTTCTTCTTATTTTGGTTAAGCCATCTATTTGGTGGAATTCAACACAAACAATTGTGACACAAACTCCATGACTATATGTTGGCACTGATTCTTATTGTAAAATTATATGCTCCACAATATGGTGGTATCCAGTGATAGTTGACTATGCTTTTTATCACATCTTTTTAAAAGATGTGATAGTGTATACTAGCCAAAAGGGCACGCTTGT
Source organism: Phyllomedusa bahiana (assembly GCA_025379985.1). NCBI lineage: Eukaryota > Metazoa > Chordata > Amphibia > Anura > Hylidae > Phyllomedusa > Phyllomedusa bahiana. Next base: position 140,979 of record JAODAL010003676.1, read on the forward strand.
GGCATATGTCTGGGCAATAGAACTGAATGAGCACATTACATATATACATCGGCAACATCAATCAATATATGCTGAATTTTATAACCCAAACCTTATGTGACCAAAGATTTAGCTTATAAGTACTTATTGGACTACAACTTGTTTATAAACTTGCCATGACAATCAATATATAGGGGGCACAATAAAAAAAAAAAATTCTAATGACGATTACATTCCCCTAAATTTTACTTGGAACAAACAGGAAACTGCTCTGCAATATGCAGAAGCAGAGTGTTAAATGCATCTTTGCTGAACCGATCTCTCCACATAAAAATATTTATATTTGAAAGTGATTATGGTAAAGTACCAGACGGGGACTACATGTAAATATGCAAAAATATAAAAAAAAGTTTAAAGATAAATATAAAAAATTCAAAACAATCCTTTTTGCCATTTTACAAATAAAAAAATATTAAAAAGAAAAAAGTTACACAAAACTCGTATAGCTGCGCCGATATAACTCGGATCTATTAAAATAAAACATCCTTTTTCGCATACACCGAACACTCTAGAAGAAAAAAATTCCAAAGGCAAAAATTTCTTTTTTTTTGTTATTACACACTCCCCCAAAAAATTGGAACAAAAAGTTATCAAAAAATCACGTGTATCCCAAAATGGTACAAAATTGGTCAGAAAAGGTGGCGCAGTAGCACAAAGTAAAAAAATATAGAGAATGTTTTAAAAGTTGCTAAAAAATAAGGAGAACTTTACTCATTTAGGGCCACATGTATGAAATTGTTTAGGTCTAAAACTCACTTTTTTGCCTATAGGTTGCTACAGTTCCATGCATGTGGCCCTTAGTATCACCAAAATTGTACCGACCTGCAGAGTACAGATAACACATCATTTATACCAGAGATGGAATGCCTTAAAAACAAAACCCCGCAAACATGGCACAATTTTTTTTTTTTCATATTTCCACTCACTTTTAATTTTTTGGGGCTTTCCCAGTACATTATATGGTAAAGTCAATGGCACAGTTCCGTAAAAAGCAAGCCTGAAAAGTAAAAAAAGTTACGGTATGTCTCTTGGAAGGCGAGGAGGAAAAAATTAATGTGACGAATAAAAAAGTCTTTGTTGTTAATGAGTTAAATAAATTCATCCCCATATGCCTGTTCCCTTGATAAAGCCCTAATGTGAAGTATGCGACAGAACAATCTCCTTCCATAATTTTAGGGCAAATATATACTTATACGTTATCTTATTTGGTTATGTTTATGTAAAATTGGCACTCCATGTTCTAATTGTTTTTTGCACTTTCATGCACTCTTACCCTACTATTTATTTTTGCATGTGGCAATTACTTGACACATAGCTATATATGTATACGGTTTATTGAAGAATAGATGAAAATCTCACATAAAAGACAGGAGAAACCACTGACGCGTTTCAAGCCACAAAACCTGCCCTTAAATGCGTTAGTTGTTTCTCCTGTCTTCTATGTGAAATTTTCATCTTGTCATTAATAAATTGTGGATTTTACTTCATATGAAAAGTTGGTCATTTTCTTCTATTATATTGCCGCATTTGCCGTGTGGTCCGTGCTATTCATCAATTTAGGGGTGAGCTGACTTTTTGCTTTTTTCATATGCATATGTAAGCTCTTCACAGTATCCCGCATGCTACAACATGCACATGTAGGTACTTCATCAGGGAGATCAATCTAATAAATCCATAAAGTATTATGCAAAAAAATTGTCAGCAATCCACACTACAGGTCAATATCCATGTGGATTTTTCCACAGGATGTGGGTAACATTTTTTAAAGGGGTTTTCTCACTACAATGATTAGCTTTTAACATATAATATAAATGAACAATATTGCCCAATGAATTGTTATTTAGATTTTGATTTTGTCAGGTTACAAAGAAGATTTTATCTTCTCTTAGAGCACACAAATTTCTCCTCCTCTTTCTTTTATCTCTTATCTGATTGATTTCAGTCTTATGAACTCCAATTTATAAACCTCCTGCACTCATGTCACTGTAATAGCAATAGCTAGGAACAACAGAACTTATATGTAAATCACTGCTATAAATCCACCCACAGCTTGAACCAGAATGTGTGAGTGCAAAGCTGGTTGTGGCTCTGTGAAACGGTGTGGTGATAAAACCCCTTTAAAATTGTATTCACATTGCTGCTGCTGTAGAACGCTGTGGATTTTCCACCTGCAAATCCAACGTAGAACAACAAGCATTTTTACCCAAAGATTATAGTTTCTATTTTTTAATGAATATGCGGGATTGCCCATCCTCAGCTCTCTGTACAGTACATATACACTAAATTTATGAATATTAGCAATATATCACTGAAATCAGTGTCTCTGTTACTAGTTTTTGTTGCCCTTGTATAGGGCACCATAAACCTAGTGACAGTTTTCTTTAAAATTTCCATGTAAAGCATTTTGTTATCCAGATTTTGAACACAAATTAGGTGCTCTTCCTTATGGGCTTTTTGTCTTTTAGACTTTACAGACCATCAGTGGAGCATTTTCATTTTTATTTTTTACAGAAAATGCATTCCTTTCATTAATTTTAATTGACTATGTTTTGTATTGAAGGCACAACAGTCTGAAGCTACTTAATCAGTCTTATTCAGTGAAGCTGCCGCAGTATCAGAAACCCCTCTGTCAGCTTCATCAAGTAAAATATATATAAAAGGAAATATTTCAGAAAGCGGGCAAATGCAAACCTTTGACATTCAATAATTAATCTTTCCAGCGTCTGGGTGCCTGAAGCAGTGAAAATGAATTGTTGAGTCTGGAGAGGTTCTTTCAGTTCCAGCAGCATGTATGAAATACAATTCTCATGATCTTAGGGAGCTGTGATAAAGCTTGTTACGGACATTGCACAGAGTAATGAACATATGTACAGTGCTAGAGCAATATATACAGATTAGGAAGAAAGCATGTGACCTAGGAGACTTCAAAGGGCCAAAGAGTGTTTGCTGATTTAGTTTCCATTGAAATCTGTTATTTGAACTATCGTGTTTTAATAAAAATGTTTCATGGAAGGATGGACCATAGTAATCATATTAGTTAGGCACATGGCAGTAGTTAGTGATTTGCATGAAGTATTTCTTCGGTGAACCTACACATACTTAAATTGGTTGATAGGTAAAAGTACATAGAAGCAAGAAAGCCAGTTAATAGACAAAAAAAAATCAAATAATTCAGGTGTCTTCCTGTGATGTTATCAGTACTAATCTCCTGTTTTTCCTGTATGTGACCTCCCTTTTGTAATGCTGATTAGCAGTATTTTCTATTTAAAAGCTATGTCACTTGTCCAAACACACAGAACTACTGGACTTCTTAGGGTATGTCCCCAAGGCACAGGTTTGCAGCTGGTTTTTCAGACGGTTTGCGGTTTTGCAGACCGTCTGAAAAACCAGCCGCAAATGAGCACAACGGGCTTCAATGGAAAACCCTGCAGCAGTCCCCACTGCACGGGTTTTCGGCCTGGGGATTTTTCCGCCCGCAGGCCGTCCGAAAAACATTGTGCTTGCACATTTTTCCGTCCGGTTTTTGGACGGAATATGTGCAAGCGAATGTGAAGGGGGAGGGCTTTCCTCTACTCATCATGGTGAAAAGCCGTCCCCCCCAGCGGCCATGCGGAAGGCCGCAAACCAGGACACATACCAGTCAGATAAACTGACCAGTATTTGTCCTCTGCCGTGTAAACAGCCCCTTATTGAACTGCAAGACAGGACAAAAAATGTAAAGTGGTCTCGCTTTCTCTCCCAATCATTTTTTAACAATTAGTTTGTTTCTTAAAGGGGGTCTACTTGGTTACAAAAATAAAAAAGCATTACTCATCTCATTGACCCCTCTCCTTCCCCCACTGCTGCGAATCCAGCATTCACGGAGTCCACACTAATTTCCATTTATTGATACCATTTTGAGCTGGTGTTAGACATTAAAGATCTTTTTATTTGTTATAGAGCTCACAACTTAATTATATTGAACTTTGTACTTGATAATAAAAAGGATGTATCTGTTCGGCTTTGCAAAACCAGGAAAGGGGCCCCTTACCCCTTATTTCCTGAAACCAGTGACCCCCATTGATCACAGGGCCTAGGGGGTTGTGTTTTTGAACCCAAGCTCTCTCACAAACACCCCAGGGGTGGACTGCCTGACGAGAAGAGCAGTCACTATGTAAACAGTGGTGCTGACAGCAATGTAAGTCTAGCTGCCTTCATTATTGTGTACTGTCTTTAGTTCCTCTGATAGAAGTAGATGGTCAGAAGACTTGCATTGTTTGATTAGCTGAATGTACATTAGGATCTCTATCCAGCAGCAGTTAGAAAAACATTTGCCTACTGCTCTTAATATAGTAGGGGTCCCGGGGGTAAAGTGTCATGAGACCTGCCCGACATCACTGTTGTAAAGAGGTTGACACACCCTTTTACACACACACAGTTTTTCCCATGTCGGAACTTTTGCTGTGGGGAATGTGAAACACTCACCTTTTTTGGGATGCTAGATAAGCTGTCCAGTGTACAAAAAAGCTGGGGGGTGCTACAACCCCCTATGTACAGCACATACTTTAAAACATTTTAAACCAAATTTTATATATATAAATAAAATATATATATTATATATTTTAAATATATATATATATATTATATATTATGGTGTTGTGGTTTTAATATATATATTATATATTTATTTGTACATGTTTTAATAATTATAAGAGAGAAAAATGTCTGTCCATCTGTTAAAAATGATTGGTGACTGTACTCACACACCCGCGCACGCAGCCGAAAGTGAAGTGAGCAGAGATGCGGGGGCATGAGTGGACATGCTGAGAAGGTAAAGAACGTCTGGAGGTAGGGGGTAGTTTCTTAAATCCTTAAATTTTAACTACAATGTATTCGGGATTTGTTGGAAAAAGCTCCGGAGAAATATTGATTCCCCCCACAACACTTATCTTTATAGAGAATAAGGAGGCAAAAGAGAAAAAAAACACATTAAAGGGAGTGGGATATCTTGATTTTTCTATAAAATGTGTTTGTATGTCTATTAAAAACGTTTAAAAACCCGATAACCCCCTTTTTAAAAGCGACGTAGAAACTTGACGCGCCCACCAGTTCTAAAACGTATGAGGATTGAATGTACAGTATGTTGAACCGTCATAATGGTTTCTTTAAATCGGGGTGTGGTATGCCCTGCATAGTATAGAGATCTTTTTTCCTTTTTTTGACACATTCAAAAAAGCTTGCCTACAATATGACTATACATACATTTATAGAACAGGGCAGGAAAAGTTTTTTTTTGGGACAATTAAAAGGCAAAAAATGGTTGCAGTCCTGTCCCCATTTACCCAGCCAACATCAAATCATCCAAATTTTCCTTACCCTGCCCGTTTTTAATTTTTGCAAACAAGCAGGTTACTTTTATGTTAATTGGGAAAGTTGAAAAGCTGCCAAATACGTCTAGCATAGCTAATACTGAGGAAAATAAGAAATTTTTTAAAATAACCAAAAAAATTTTAAAATTTTTTTAAAGTCAATGGACACTAGGGTTTTTACAAACACGAGCCAAAGCCTTCTCCTGTACGAAAACTTTAAATTTAAGTAGACAATTTCCAAATAATTCTAAAAAACTATCATTACTTTTTTAGATAATTTAAAAGATGCTGAATGTATAGTGCCTGTTGTACTAATACCTGTAGTTTGCAGTTGTCCTCTTCCTGTTCTATTGGGTGTATTTTTTTTTTACTTTGGTGGACATCATCTACTGTTATAGATGGAATACACACAAGGCTTGGGGTAAAAGCCAAATACAGGCAGTCCCCGGGTTACAAACGGGATAGGGACTGTAGGTTTGTTCTTAAGTTGAAATTGTATGCAAGTGGCAACAGGTATATTTATTAAATGGAATTCCTGCAAAAATTATTTTTTTAGTTTTGGATAGTGCAGGGAACAGTTTTTACATTTGTTTCGCTGTCTGTGCCCTTTTTTTAGAAGATTTCACCTAAATTTATGTATCTCATATGCAGCTGTGGCATGCTGGCACTTGGTTATCATGGGGCATGACTCAGTGTTGAATGTCAGCCACGCCCCATAAGTCTCCGTTTGTAACTAGGGGACGTATGTAAGTCAGAACGATGTAAGTCGGGGACTGCCTGTATATCCAAACATGAAAAAAATAAAAACATACTCCGGTCTTTAAGTTGCTTTTAATTGTGTTAACTATCACTAAAGTAAGGTTATGTTCACTCCACATATTTGTGGGGCGTATTTTGGCGTGTAATTTCACTGCAATGTGATTGTAGTACGCCAAACAATATGGTAAAATCAAAGCACTCATAACATATTTCCCGGTGCGTATTGTGCGCCCATAAAAAGAAATGACATGTCACTTTGTTCAGGCAATTATATGCTGGGGAAAACAAATGTATATAGAATGTGAAATGTCAGCATTGTCGGACTGGGGTGCATTGGGATCACCAGTAAAATTTTATTCCGGGGACCCACCTGTGGAGTTGGTTCTGGGGCCCACTCGTGGAGTGGATTCTGCGAGTACACCCTAAGGCTATGTTCACACGGCTTATACTGGGACGTATCTCGCCCCGTATTTTGCGCAGTACTGTGCGAGATACGTCCCAGTCATTACGGTAACCTACAGTTCTTTTAGAAAACTATGGATTACGTCTCCTCTCCCAGCTCGCACAATACGCCGAGCGGGGAGAGAAGTGACATGTCAATTATACACGGCGTGTACGCACCGAGAATAATGCATGTCTATGGGGCCGGCGGGCTGTAGGCCCTCCCCCTCGCCCCACCCCCGTTCACACGGCGTAGTTGCGGGGCGAAATACGTCCCACAATTACTGTCGTGTGAACATAGCCTAAAACTACTGTACATGCTTCTTATACTCTGCCTCTTGCTTTTTGCCTCTTTCTCTCTGAATTTCTGTCTCTCCCAAATATTTGTATGCAGTTTAAAAAGAAACTTCAGGTCCGCTATGCTCGGGGGCCCTCCAGGGGATACCCCTTTTGCCCTTTGAGCCATTCCAGGCCTGTATTTTAGGCAGAATAACCCTCCTTCAGGCTATCACTGATAAAAATAAAGTTATGTAAGTGTACATGACATATAGTAATGGAAGAGGGGAAAAAGTGACAAATTGCATAAAGGCTGCGGAAATTAAATACTACCATAGACAGAGAAAATAGTATATTTAGTACTCCTTCTTCAGCAAGGTATGTATGCAATATAAGGTACAATGTAATATGTGGTGTATGCATTATAAAATGAAATACTACACAGAATTCACTTGACAACTGTGCGTACACATGGATAAGTAGCAAACAGCATTTAAAGCATATGTAGACATGTATCCATGGTGGGACATACACATATTTTATAAGCAAAATTATGTACTGCAAGGTGTATATGGTCAGAAGAGTGTTGTGTGAATGTGTCCCTGTTTGGTTGACACTGTTTCAACTAAACTTGTGAATAAATTTGTTTTGGGAAAAAAATGTTTTTATTTTTTTAGCCCTAAATTGGGGTTTAGGATATGGTTAGGGTTTTTAGGCCTTTTTAGACCTAACACTCCTCAGCACTTTCGGTTCCAGCAGCACTGTTGCGCCAATATCCGGCTAGACCAATGTGAGGGGGGGCCAGAAATGTCATGAGAGGGGAAGTAACTTTAGAACAGCAGCACTGCCTGGAAGTATCACTGAGTTAACCCTAAACAGGCTTAAAGGGGTTGTCTCACTACATTGATTCATCTTACCTCAGTTCTGTTTTCTCAGTTTCATTTTTTAATTCTGGGGCATGTTTACTGGCTGCTACTGGCCTACAGTGACAAGCTGCTGAGGACACCCGGTCTGTAGCCATAGTGACCAGCCCTGTCAGCCTATCAGGAGACCTCAAACAGGTCTGTATCTATAGCAACCTGAGGAGCTGATGCAGCCCATACAAGAGGGGATATCTAGGAATAGGTAGGACACTGTTAATGGACATATATTGCACAGTTACTTGTGTTTGCAAGATGTGTGTCATAAAAAGCAATCCTTGTAGTGAGACAACCCCTTTAAAGACCTTAACCCTAACTTAAAGTTGTCTCACTACAAGGATTGCTCTTTATGTTAAAGATCTTGCAAAAACAAGTCACTTTGCAATATATGTCCATTAACCATTTCCTACCCATTCCTAGATATCCCCTCTTGTATGGGCTGCTTCAGCTCCTCAGGTCACTATAGCTACAGACCTGTTTGATCTATCCTGATAGGTTGACAGCACTGGTTGCTATAGCTACAGACCTAGCTTCTACAGCAGCCTAGTAGATACCATTAAACACGCCCCTGAATTCAAATTGAAACTAAGAAAACAGGACTGAGGTGAGATAATAATAATAATAATAATAATAATAATAATAATCTTTATTTCTATAGCGCCAACATATTCCGCAGCACTTTACAAATTCAAGGGTAAACATACAGTCATTACACATTAAAAGTACTTACAAATGAGACACAAGGTGTGAGGGCCCTGCTCGTGAGAGCTTACAATCTATTAGGGTGTATGGGTGAAACATACGGTAAGAAGTGCCAAGTTTACAATGGTCCGGCCATGTTTCATAAATAGGGGGTGGTTTACATGAAAATGGATGAACCTGCCACCCTGACTGTACATCTATATACAGATAAGTGCCTGTGAGTGCCCAAGTGCAGGGAGTGACAGATGTGTGTGATAGCAGTTAGGGATCTTGGTGGGCCAGACCGAGAAGATGTATTTTCAGGGCCCTCTTAAAACTGTGAGGGTTGTGAATGTGTGACCCGCCCCCCGGGGAAAGCATTTTCCAGAGTTTTGGTGCCGCACGTTTGAAATCTTGTAGGGGGGGCATGGGGGGTTTACGGAATGTTTGGGGAATTTTTAACCCTGTAAAATCAGAAAGAGCGGAGAGCATGGGTGGGGGCTTTAAGCCCGGAAAGGGGAAGGGTTTGTGGGGAGGAGAAAAGCGGGGAGAGTTTTTAGGGGTGGGGAGTCCCTGATTTTTTAACGTATCCTGTACTGGATGGGCAACCAGTGCAGGGACTGAAAAGGGGTTTAAGGCATCATTATAGCGGCTGGGGGAGAAAGACAAGCCTGGCTGCTGAAAACTGGAAGTTTGGGAAAGGGGGGGAGATTTTCCCAGAGAGGGGACCGAAAAGAAAGGGAGTTGAAAGTATTTCAAGCCCAGAAAGATAAGACCAGAAATGAAAAGTTTGAGTCTTTTCCCACAGTGAAAAAAGGGACGGTTTTTGGGAGATATTCTTGGGTGCAGGTGACAGGAGGGGAAAAGGGAAAGGATATATGGGAAGAAGGTCAGATCAGAATCCAAAAAAAAACCCCAAGACGGGGGGGCCTTTGCTGCCTGGGAGAAATGGTGGTACCCCCATACAAAAACCAGAAAAAAGCAGGGGGGGGTTGCTTAGTAGATGGCGGAAAGACAAAAAGTTCAGCCCTTAGTGGGGTTTATTTTCAGATGGAGAGGGGACATGAGTAAAGAGACAGGGGGACGGGACATTTCCCACGGGTTTTTTTGTAGCAAGGCTGGTGTGATGTCAGGGGAAGGGGGTGAATAATTGGGGGGGTTTTCCGCATGGGAAAGGGTTTACGGGAAACCCCCCAAATTACTGATGGTTTGCCAAGGGGGGGCTGTTACAATGAAAAGAGGAGAGGACCTAAACTGACCCTGAGGAACCCCCAAACAGCAAGAGGAAGAGGAAGGAGGTAAACCCCAAAAAGAGACACTAAAAGGAGGGGCCCAAGAGAGGTAGGCCCGAAAAACCAAGCGAGAGCGGTGTTTGGAGGCCAATGGTTTTGACATGCTGGGGGGAATTTGGGTTTAAACCCCGTGTAAAAATCCCGCAGAGAGACCCCAAGAGAAGAACAATGAGTAGTTCCCCTGAAAATTTTGGGGTTGGGGAGGTCATTTGGACTTTAAAAAGGCCCAGTTTTCCCGGGGGAGTGGGGGCGGAAACCGATTGAAAGTGGGTCAAGAAAGAGTTAGCAGAGAGATAGAGGGTTTTTAGGCGAGAGTAGCCCAAAGCTTTTCCGGGGTTTTAGAAAATGAAGGGCTGTCACGAAAATAGGGTACAGGGAAACCCAAAATGGCTATGACTGGCTTGAAACAGAAAAGGGCCCCCAATGCAGAGGGAAACCGGAGGCCCCAGGGGATGTGGGACTACCCAAGAAAGGGCAAAAAGGAGCAAATTGAAGGAAAACGTGGGTTATTAGAAGTTTGGGGGAAAACCCCCCAAAGGTGAGGAAACAAAAACGGGAATGCAAGTTCCGGGCTAGAGGGCCTGCCGCAGGAGCTTAAACACAAAACTCAACAATGAGAAACCCAGGCTTGAGGAGTTTATATATTTGAAAAACGGGAAAACAGGAAACAAGTTGGCACCCCGGCGAGACACAAACCCCCAAATTTTTGAAAGGGAAAAACTTAAGGGAAACACAGTAAACAAGTTCCAATTCATAGCAGGAGATTCCTGACATTACCCCAAACCTAAACCCACCCGGCCCTTTCCGGACGATCCCTTTTGATTTGTCTCCCCGGATGCCCCTCTGTAAAATTTGTTTTATCGTCTAGGAGCTTGATGTTACTCACGGGTTTCCCCACAAAATTTTTTTCGGGCCCATAACCTTGCCACTTAATGAGGTTTTGTAGCGGGTTTTTCTAAAAATTTCTTGAGTCAAAATTTTGCTCCACAACAACTGTTCTTGCCCTCAATCTCCCTGCATCAGGAGGAGGAGAAACAGCCCTGGAAAGGGTTTGGTAAACAGCAGGCTTTAGAAGACACAGGAAACCACGGGAGGATTTTTCATAGATGAGGGGGGAGCTTGAGCCGAACGGGCTACGGGACAAAAATTTTTTTTTGGGATAACCCTATACCCCCAACAAATTTCTGCCCCAAATTTTTGGGTAAAGGGAAAACTCTAATTTTAAAATTTCGGGTTTAGAAAGCCATCCCTTTTATCCCCCCCCTTTAAAAGTTTGGTGCTGGCCCCAACACGTCTATCTGCCTTTCTTCTTGTTTTTTTCTTGAGCCCTCTCTAGCGTTTCCTTTAGTGTTTTAAAATTTTGCGAAAAGCAAGACCCTTTCCGCGGGCGGGCGGGAATATGGGGAAAAAGCGGGGAAATTTTGGGAAAGGGAATTTACTTGGATGGTATCCCAAATTTGCAAAAAAGGGGGAGCCCCTGTTTGGTGGGGGCATTTTGGGAATTGTTGACGAAAATTCCCACAGGAAGCAGATCAACCCAGTCATCTTGTAGGGGGAAAATTTATACCCAATCGAAAAAAAGGTATTTTCCGGGGTCAAAATTGTGCTTTCCCGTCTGTTCCATTATTGTGGGTGGAAGGCTTTGTTAGATTGATACGAGGGTCCATTTGCTGAGCAAAAACCCTCCGCAAAAATTTTTGTTTGAAAATTTTGCACCCCACATCCGGGGACCACCTCATCGGGGGATCCTTAAAAGGAAAAAACAAAATTCTGAAGAATGAATCCACAGTGTCTTTAGCGGGGGGGTTTAACCAGAAACAGGGGAGGGAAATGGGGAAAGCCTTGGTGAGCCGGTCAACTACCACAGAAATATTTTTTTCCCCCTTTTTAGAGGTGGGTTTGACCCACGACAAAAGGCCCAATGGAAATCAAAACCCCAGGGGCGGGGGGGGACCGGCAAAGGCCTTTTAGAAAGGCCCAAAGGGTAAAAGGAAACTTGGGTCTTGCATCTACCACAATGCCAAGATGGCTTACATATTTTTTTTAAACTTTCCGTAGAAAATTTTGGGCCCCCAGGAATCGGGATAAAAATTCTTTTTTTCTTCTCCCACCCTTTGCCCCGGAAAATCGGGGGAAATCTTTGGGCTAGCCTCAATTTTTAAGTCTCACTTTTTGGGAAAAAATTTTAGAGCTCTGTTAGGGGTTCCACATCTTGTTCTTAAGTCCCAAATTTTGTAAAACATCAGGGGGTTTTGGGAAAAGTAGGGAGCGGTGCCCCATGGGCCTCCTTTTAACCCTTTTTAAAGGGAAAGTCTTTTATTCTGGTTTTCTCCCACCAAAATTAAAATTCAGGAAAAATTTGGTTTTAGGGGGAATATTAGGAGTTGAATCCGGGGGGAAAAAGAACATTTTTAAATAGGCATCCGCCTTCCCAAATTACGGGATCCGGGCCGTACGAGATTCCCAAAGTTAAATTGATTAAGAAAGTTTCTCCAACGAGCTTGGCGAGGAGATAACATTTGGGCCAAATCAAAAACGAATTCCTTTTTTAAACGGGATCAGTAACCCAAAATTTAAATTTGCTTTTGGGGTTTCCCTTGAAGAGGGATGTCTCCTTTTCCCTTAAAGGCTGCAACAATAGCTAACTTTTCTTTTTTTCCCACCTAAATCTTTAGCAGTTTAATAAACGGGAAAAAAATGCACAAAGGATGAAAAAAACTCTTGTCTCCTATTTTTGAGACAGAATACCCCTACAGCCCAGTTTTAATTTCCATCCATTTCCCCCCAAAGAGCAAAGTTTGGGTCAGGAAGAACAAAATAAAAGGGGTGAAATTTAAACTTGCATTTTAGAAGGGAAAAGGTTTCCCTTGTGCTTGAGGGGGGGAACCAAACAAAAGCATTTTTCTTCTTAGTCAATTGTGAGGGGGAGAAATTATTCCGAGAAATTTTTTAAAGACGTCTATAAAAGTTGGGAAAAAACCCATGAAAAGTTGGAATTTTTTTTATGTTTTTTGGGGGGAGGCCAGTTTTAATTTTTGCTTTGATTTCTGAGTCCATCTGTAACCCTGAGGGAAATTTTATAACCCAAAGGGAAATTTATCTTGCTTGATGAAAATTTACATTTTTCCCCCAAACTTAATGTAGAGTTGGTTTCCCTCTTACCCCCTCCCGAACAAGCTTGAAAAATGTCCCCTTTGGGGTTATCCAAATTTAGTTGGGAAAATCAGGATATCATCCAATAGATACAATGAACCCGGGCCAAAAAGGGGCCCCTGAAGATGTCAAAGCGAGATGTTTAAGGGGCAGGGGCATTTTCAAAAAGGCCCCAAAAAGGGATAACACAATATTCAAAATGTCCGGAAAAGTGACCTAAAAGCCGTCCCTTTCCCCCTTCATCTCCAAATTGATACGGGGCCCAAATTATGGGCCCCGAAAATCTAATTTGGAAAAACCCCTTGCATGTCGTAAATCTCTCCAGTAGCTCAGAGATCAAAGGGGAAGGGAAAAGGTTTTTTTTGGTTAAATTTTTTTTAAATTTTTTGGTTTAAATTTCAAGGTCCCTTTAAAGGGAAACCCCCTTTTTTTTAACAAAGAAATTTTGGGGCCCCCGCTGGTGAGGAAGATGGGGGGGATTAACCCCTTTTGCCGATTTTCCCTTTTAAAGTAAACCTTTAGGGCTTTTTAATTCAGGACCTCCCAAAAGGGGGGTGTTTCCGAAAGGTTTGGTTGACCTGGGGGGCAAGTCTAAGGGGCAATCTTTGGGGGGGGGGTGGGGGGGGTTTGGCTGCCCTTTTTTTTGCTGCAGAGTCTGCAAAATTTCCCCGTATTCCCCAGGGTACTCTAAAAATTTTGGTTTTCTGAGCTGGAAACTTCTGGGGGCCCTTTTTCGGGGTGACTGGGAAAAAAAATCCCCCCTTTGGGAAAACTTATCCCCCCTTGGGTTTCCCCGTTTTATAACTGGGTTCGTGTTGCAAACCCCCGGAGGCCTAGGGTTACAGGGAAATGGGGGAAAGAATCAGTAAAAAACAGGGGCTTCACGATTATGGGAAAGTCATAAGATCTCGATGGTTTTGTCTCTTGGTCCACTGGCCCTTAGTTCAAATGGGATCCATCTAAAAGTTTTTCCCCCTTTCCACAGGTGAGATTTTTTTGAATCTTAACCCCATGTTCTGAGCAAAAAGGGCGTCCCTGAAAATTTCCACCGCCCCCGAGTTACCATTTGCTGAAAGGGAAAAAACCCCCTTTAGAGTTTAAACCCGGAAATTGATGGGGGAAAGGGAAACAATGAGAGTCTTTGTTCTCTTTCTTTAAAAAGGAGCCCCTGAAAGGAAAAAAATGGAAAAAATTTCTCTTTCAGTTTAAATCGGTCTCTGAAAACAATGGGATTCTTCATCGAGGAATCAGGATCCATGATGGGTGCCACCAATCTCCCTGGAAAGGCTAGGGCAGTTGATAAAAAAAGTGGGCAAAACTTTCCCCCAATTTGAAGGGATGGCTTTCCCGGAGCCCAGCTCCCTTTTTTTCCCTGCCCTCCCCGCTTTAAAATGGAATTGACTTGCATAGGCTCAATCCGACTCCTGTGGATCTTCCCCTTTTTAGGTGGGTTGGGGAAAATCGACGGGAACCCGGGGAGGACTGGGTTGGGAACAAAATTTTAGGTAGCCCACCTTTCCCCCTGTCGTCGTTAAAACTTTGGGTATCGATTCGGATGAAGTGAAATTTAAAGAAGGGATCCCCAAAAAAAAAGGGGCCTCTGCACGGGGGAAGTTCAAACCTTTACTGCAACCCGCATTGACCCTTTTCCCAAAAAAAGCAATTTTGCGCGTTTTATTCCCGTTTTGGGGTTGGCTGCCCACCTCTTGAACTCCATGGCATACTCAGCAACTGGGGGGTTTTCCTGGCGCAAGGATAAAAAATTTTCAAACTTCAGCCAAATAGCACCCCGATTTGGGGTCTAAAAAAAATCTGACCATGGGGTCGATGAACTTTTTCCAGGGAATTCAGCCCGGGGGTCTTTTAGTTTCAATTAAAGGGCTAAACCAAGGGAATGGCTTTGTGGGGTCACAGCATAATGATACAAAAGGACCTTCGATCGTCGGGAGGAAATTGCCCCAGGGGTTTGCGTCGAAGTATAAACCTACATTGATTGAGGAAAAACCCCCGGGAAATTTTTTGCCAATCTCCGCCGAATCTGAAGGGGGCAATTTCGGGCTAATGACAGGGACCCAAAATGGGTGGGGCCATGGCCCTTTACCCCCCAGGTGGACCTTTCCCCTCGGATAATGCTGCAAACCCTTTCACGTAGTTCCCGAATCGCTTGTCCATACACTTGGATATTAGGCCAGGCTGGGCCCTTTATAAGGTTAAAATTTGACCTTTTAAATGCTTGGGAATCCCGGGGCGCATGTTAGCCCCTAGGTTCCCGAAGCGTTTTTTGCGAGCTTCCGGACTTCCCCGCCCCCCGGGCTCCATTTTTTGGCTTGGGGTAATTTCCGTCAAAGGGTACTAGTTGGGTACAGCTGGAAAAAAAATGGCTAGGGCTGGGGTTAACACAGCAAGGGCCCAAAGCAGACTGGAAACAGGGGGGCAGCAAGATGTAGAAAAAGGGTTTTAGGGAAAGTCAGGAGGGACAAATTTTAAAAGACACGTAGGAAAAAGAAGTTTGCAGGGTAAAACCCCCAAGGTGAGGGAATAACGGGTGAAGGGATTCCAGGCTAGAGGACTGCACAAACAGGGGCTTTTAAAAACAAAACTCAAGCAATGAGTACAGGCTTGAGGAGTTTAAAATATGCCGAAAAACAGGAAACCGGAAACAGAAGGGACCCACCTGAGCACGTCCCCATTTTTGGGGCCCGAGGGCAAAATTAAGGGGAAAACCAGTAAACAAAGGCCAAGTCAAACCCGGGATTCCTGACAGGGCAGGTTTTGAGACTGGTCGGGAGTTTTCCACAGGGCGGGTCCAGAGGGGGGCTTTTTTTGTAAAGGGGGGTTTTGAAGGGGATTTTTGAAGGAAGGGTGGAAAGACCCCGTGGAGGAGAGAGGTTAAAAGATTGCAGTAAGGGGAGAGAGGACAGCTGGGGGGGAAATAGAAATGGACAAAGGGGGGATTTAAAAGGGGGCAGTTGAGCAGGTGGGGGGACGAGGGAGAAAGGGGAAGCCTGGCACACTTTTTCCTACTTGTGAGATGAATAAATGTAGTGAGACAAACCCCTTTTAAGGTTTCATTAAAAAATTGGTTTTTGAATTTTCCCTTTTAACACAAGTTAGAATGGATAAATCCCATATTGGCGAATTAAAGTAATCCACAATATATACAGTCTAAAATTAAAAAAAAAAAATAGAATGCTTTAAAACATTATTTGGTTTTCCCCACTTTTCTGACCCTTTTTTAAAATTTTTTTAATTTTATACACCCTGTTAACTTATTTTATTCTTATTTGTCGTAGCCTGAAAAAGGGCTTTTCTGCCTAAAGTATCTTGTCTTTTGACCTTTTTTTGAATTTAACTCTTTTCTACGGGTATTTGGCCCGACTTTAAAATGATAATTTAAAAAAACCTCTAAAGACAACCTAGGGGATGGAGTTTCGTTCAAATTTTCTGTAGTTTGGATATATTGTGAGTCAAAGGTCAGGCTTCCCTCTGGGGCCCGACCAAACCCCTTTTGAGAGTTGTGCGCCCGGGGTATGAGAACTCTTTTTAAAACCCCAAACCCCAAAACAAAAAGGGTTTAAAACCAAATTTAAAGTCTAAATTTTTAAACCCCCAATATGGGGGTAAATTTTTATTTAAAATTTTTTTGTAAACAGAAACCTTTTAACAATTAAAACCCAATTTTTTATTGGTGTTAGTTTTTCCCTTTATTTGTTTCTACCAGGGGGGAAAAAAGTATTCAAAGGGCTTTTTCATTTTGCTATCCCCATTTATTTGGGTTTGAGCTATATATACTCATTTCTTTCTTTCACCGATTTAACAAGTCCCTAAAACTATAGAATGCCTTTAATATCCGCACAGTAAAAAGTCAAGTGTCAAATTTCAGTCTAGTAACAATTTTGGTAGTTATCTAGATTTTGTTGAAATTAAATTGAAACACGGCAAATGGCCTATGAACAAATTATTTTCTTGCTCTTTACTTTACAGCTTTTGACATTTTTACTCATGGAAACTGCTAAAGCTGGAATAAAATATAAAAACACAACTAATGACTCAACATTTTTCATTTATTTTCAGATATGCTGTATTGTATTAAAGATCAAAAGTTTTGTCAGGCATCAAAAATATGTAGACAACGATATATATCAAAATGAAGATAAGATACAGAAAAATGCCATACAAATGTAAAATGCGTATTAAAACCTACCTACTACCCTGTTTCCCCGAAAATAAGACAGTGTCTTATATTAATTTTTGCTCCTAAAGAAGAGCTAAGACTTCTTTTTAAGGGATGTCTTATTTTTCCATGAACAAGAATTCACATTTATTGTTGAACAAAACATCAACATGTATTAATATACTGTAGTGATTTCATCACAAACATCAGCATAAGCAGCCAAACTCTGAATTGCATAAATAAAATATGCACTATGTCTTATTTTCGGGGAAACAGGGTAAAACACACTTATCGGAGACAACCACACCTTTATCCATGAGCAGATTGCTTGTTTATGGTTTCCAGGTCCATTATATTCATGCTATTCCTACTGACCATTTTCTAGGGTATGACCACCCCTCTAGAAGACTATTCTTGGCTGGTTGTCTCAGAGAGGTTTCACTGAGTATATTACAAAGCTGTACTTGTACTTGTTGAGAATATCTGTATCTTCGTAACTTTGGCAGGGTTCTCAGAAAATCAGGATATTCATAGACATCTGTCTGTGTTTTTTGGGTCCTCACTGAGTTTCGGTATGATGCATAACATGAACACCTACTCCCTTTCTAATGTACATAAAACATATAAGCTTTCCTTGTGATACCCTCTGCAGCAGGTAACACTTGTAGACAGAGGTGAGAAATCACAATTTAAAATGTCATGCCTGACCTCCCCAACATGTTTCACTAGCTAAACTGGCTTCATCAGGGGTTAGAGGTCCCCCTATTATTTCTCCCAGAAATTTATTAACACTCTGTCAGACAGTTGAGTTGTGTCCTTGCAC
Organism: Phyllomedusa bahiana; assembly: GCA_025379985.1. Classification (NCBI taxonomy): domain Eukaryota; kingdom Metazoa; phylum Chordata; class Amphibia; order Anura; family Hylidae; genus Phyllomedusa; species Phyllomedusa bahiana. The sequence goes on from JAODAL010003676.1 coordinate 158,885, forward strand.
AGTCTGACATTGTTCAATCAGTGCAGAGAGAGTCAATGTGTGCACGGACACACCCCCTAGAAAACTGGAATAGTAACAGCCAGTGGACAGATTCAGTAATACATTCCTAAAAGGAAGAATACAGGAAAGGCACAACACAGAGTTATAAGAGAAGATGCTCCAGAATTGTTATTTCTTAGAGTATATTCACACGGTGTAATTGTGGGGTGCATTTCAGTGCGTATTTGCGCTTCATAGTGAGCTATGAATCACGTCCATCTCCCCCGGTGTACAATGAGCGCATATTGTACTCCGTTAGAGAGAAGTGACATGTCACTTCTTTGTGCCGCTGATAATGTAAGTGAATTGGGCCGGCCGGCCGGGGGGCCTCCCCCCTGCCCTTTAGAGGTACGCACTGACCAGCACGTACTTCTAAAACTCCCAGCATATTACGCTGTGCACATTATGTGCTGCAATACGCCATGTGAACATACCCTTAAGGAACCCAAATATTTACTAAAACACATGTATCGACATATACATATTTAATTTACTTCTAACCATGGAGCCTCTTATTGTAATATTCTGGAAAAAGTGCAGTCACGGAGATAAATACGCATATAATAAAATAAACATATAATAAAATAAAAAGGGATTGTAGTTACCTTACTTTATATGAAAGTCAAGCAAACAACATAAAAAGAAAAGACCTAGTAGCAGTCAGACTGGATAAACAGTGAATTACATACCTAAGACTGTCAACTAAGCTGGGATAAAAATACATTTGTGTCAAACCTTTTGGCACCTTCACAGCTTTAACAGTAAAGAATCCTTTTTGTATTTCAAAATACCTTCATTTTGATCTCCAGCAATTTCAATCTCTTTGCATATTATGTTATATAGAACAGATTTATACGAAGGGCGACATGTCTTATTGGTCTAAGACTTTTCTTGTTGCCAATAGAAACTAATCAGCCTTCCCCTTTCATTTCATATAGTGCTCTGAAGAAATGAAAGGGGAACCCTGATTGGTTGATATGGGCAATAAGTAAAGTCTTAGACCTAGACAGTTTTCAGACATGTCCCCCTTAATATTTTGTTATTGACCATTCACTTATTAGTAACCATGTAAATCCACCACCCAATCACCTCCTTAAAGAGAACCTGTCACATAGATTATGCCCCCCTTGCTGGGGACAGCACAAGCTAGTGTCAGACCTGCTGTTTCCAGCGCTGTGTCCCTTATTCTGTAAGATGCTGTCGTTTTCATGTATTTAATGCTCAAATCTGCAGTTTTCAGCCAGAAGAGTCATTCAAAGAGTCAGTTTTTTTCAAACCCTGCCCATCTGAAGCTAGCCCCACCCACCTCAACTGATAAACCTATTACTTTGAATAGGTAGAAACATGTGAATAACTGACAATGAGCGGGGCTAGCCTTTGGCAGGCGGGACTAGCCTTTGGTGGGCGGGGCTAACACCTTTTCATGAATAAGATTTGAGCATTAAATACTCTAAAACTGCTGCCTCTTACAGAATAAGGGACACAGCGCTGGAAACAGCGTGTCTGACACTAGCTTGTTCTGCCCTCAGCAAGGGGGGCATAATCTATGTGACAGGTTCTCTTTAAATATAATTGTTACTAAGGTAACAAATGTCTTCAGAGGTATTTTTACCTAAAAGTTTTTAAACTGATGACTGAATTGGTTTGCCACGTCTGCAAGATTAGAGTGATTCCCATTTAGGGGACTCAATGAAGCAAATAATTTTTAAAGATTCACTCGGTAAATCATTGTTTTTAGCAAGGTCAATTACCTTACACATGTTTTGCAATTGGAGAGTGCAAAATGTTGTGTCTCAAGCTAGTAAGACAGGATAAGAAGGTTATTTGAGGTCCTGTACATCCCTTGCGGTGTCACGGTCTTCATGTCATGTTATGTTCTCAAACAAATGGTTGTTTTGCAGCTGCATTCATCCTTTGTTTCTTTGTTTTGCAAGCATTTTTTATGCTGCTGAAACTAAAGGTATTGTCACTGTTAGTCATTTACCTGCCTGATTAGAAGTCTGACTATTGTACAGATGTAAATATTGGATAGCACATGATGAATTCTGCATAATTAAACTGGAGCGATTCCAACTCTTGGCTCTTGGAAGATGGGAAAATAGAGATGTTTTTTTCCTACTCAAACTTTTAAACATCTTTTGAAAATAGAGGACAATAGGATGGCGAATGTAATCACACATTCTGCATATGTATGCAGCTAAATAATAGGGTTAGTGCAGGGTTATTAATAGGAAGGCTTGTTAGGAGCAGCAGATATTTGTTTTAATGTACAAAAGCCCTTTTTGTTGATTAGATTACATCTAAGTTTCAGAAATATTGTAGCACACATTATCAGGTGTATAAGTTAGATTGAGATCCAATATCACACTCAGAATATGTAGTCATGGTTCTCTTAACCCCTTAACTCCCAGGCCTGAAAAGTAGTTAATGACCAGAACATTTCTTTTTAGTTTTTGCCTCCTTGTGTTTCAACAGTTGTAACTTTTTTATTTTTTCAATGATGCAGTTGTTTGAGGCCTCTTTTTATTCGAGACGAGTTGTACTTTATGGGGGAATAGTTTAAGTTCACTTATAAATAATTGCAGAATTTTTGTTTCATTTTGTAAAAAAAATTTTTTTATTTTTTTACACCGTTCTTTTTCCACTAAAACTTGTTGATTAATTCTACGGTTTTATGGTCATGTGGATACCTAAATGTTTTGGGTTTTTTGTGGTGTAATTTAGCAAAATTATTTTTTTTAAAAATCTTTATTTTTAATTTTTTTTATTTTTTTTTCTTTTTTTTAAACTTTTTTTTTACACTTTGTAATGTATTCGCATATTCTTTTAGCTTTATTATTTTATTTTTTTTATCGTTTTTTTGGAGCGCCTTGATTCCAGGGGGGTTAAATAACGTTGGTCAGACAATTACAATGAAAAATTAAGTCTAACAACTGGAACAGAGGAGAGAGGTTCTGCCCGTGGGGGTTTAAAATTCAGGGGGGGGTGAAGAGCAGAAAGGTGAGGGGCAGACATGTTTGGGGGGCGGAGAGTGCCACGGTTTTTTGGGTTATAGGCAATCCTAAAAGAGTAGGTTTCAGGTTTGTTTGAACCCGGTGAAGAGGGGGGAGTTGAGGTGTTGGGGCAGGATTCCAAAGGCGGGGAAGCACAAGAGAAGTTTTAGAGATGGTTATGTGGGGGGTAAAGAGGAGAGCAGAGGAGAAGGCCCGGAGGAGGGGAGGTTGCGTGGGGGAGGTATTTAAAGGATTAAGGCAGATTTTAATAAAGGGGGAAGGGGTTTGTAGGCTTGTAGGTCAAATTTGCTAGCTTAAACGGATTCCTGGGAAATAGGTCCTGGAAGGTCGGCAGAGGGGAAAGGGGCGGGGGAGTACAGGAGGAGGTAAAATGGGGAGCAGAGTTTAGGAGGGTTTTGGGGGAGCGAGGGTGCTCGGGAGGCCCACAGAGGAGGAGTTGCAGTAGTCGAGGCGTGAGTAAAGGGTGAGGGACCAGCTTTTTTGTGCTTTCAGTTTTAAGAAATGGGGGATTGGGGAAATACTTTTTATTGGAGGTGACAGGCAGAGGTGAGGGTTGGAGTCGGTTTAAGGACAATTGGAGAAAAAGATTACCCCAAAGGCAGGGGACCGTGGTGTGGGAGAGAGTGACCATTAACAGTTAAAAAGATGGGTGGGGAGAGGGTTGGGCGGTGGGAAGAAAATGGGTTCAGTTTTCTCACGTTTGTTTTGGGAAGGGGGGGAGAAGAAGGGGGGAAATGGGGGACAGCAGTCAGGGACCCCGGGAGAAAGGAGGTGCATCGGGGCCGGATGTGGAGGGGGGTTTCACAGCATTTGGTGGTATTGAAAGCCGTGTGATGCTATGATGCCCGGGGCCCAAAGGTTAGATGAAAAGTAGGGGGCCCGGGGACGCCCCTTGGGGGCACCAACAGAGAGAGGCCGGGGGAGGAGATGGAGCAGAGGGGGGAAAACGCTGAATCCCCGACAGTGAGGTCGGGGGAGACCCAGGAAAGAGCCAAGTCCGTGAGCCGAGGGGGAGAGGAGTGTAGCAGGGGGGAAATGGTCGCCCGTGTCAAAGGGCAGAGGGAAAGGTTTAGGAGGAGAACACGGATGTGGCGTGAGGCTTTACAGTTGCTGGTGTTGGTGATTTTGGTTGGGCGGTTTCAGTAGAGGGGGGGACGGAAACCCGATTGGGAGGGTCAAGGAGAGAGTTGGGTGGGAGATGGGAGGAAAGTTGAAGATGGACGTGTGCTAAAAGGAGTTTAGAGGCGAATGGAAGCAGTGAGTGGGGCGATAGTTGGACAATGAGGGGGGGTCAAGAGAGGTTTTTTGGATGGGGGTGATGGTCCTTTTTAAATTTTAGGAAAGGGGAAAGGGCCCGGGGTTTTAATGATAGATTGAAGAGATGGGTGAGGGCTGGATGATAACAGCCTAGGTCAGGGATGGGGTGAGATGGCAGGGGGGTAAAAGATACGGGTGGTGGGGTTTTTGATTTTGGACATAGAGAGAGAGTTTGTCAGGAGTGCCCGGTGAGAAGGAGTTAGAGGGGAATGGTCATAGCAGGTACGAGATGGGCTGTGGGGACAGCAGGAATAGAGGTAGGCAGGGGGATGCGGGGTGAACTTTGTCTGATGAATTTTTTTTTATTTGGAAGTGATTGAAAAAATCTTGTAAAGGGAGAGTGGGGGAGGGGGTGTGGTGGACGCAAGAGATTTAAAGGTGTTAAAAAGTTGTCTGGGTTGTGGGACGGAAGGATATGAAGGGGGAAAATAGTCTTTTTTGGGCTGAGGTGAGTCAGTTTTAAAAATGTTGTATGATTCTTTATATGGGTAAAGTCATGGGACGGGTTTTCTTCCAGAAACTCTGGAAGCTCCCCTGCTTTTTGGTGAGTCTGTGTGCCAGGGTTGTTTTCTTTTTGGGGTTGTGTTGTGTGTGGAGGGGGGGCGCAGCTCAAGATGGAATGATTGTGTTGTTGTAGAATTTTGGTGGTGCTCTGGTCACAAATGAGGTTGGTAGAGAGGGGGGCAAAAAGACGGAGAGTGAAAAGGGTTTAGGGGTTTTTAGGTTCCTGCGTGGGTGTATAGATTTGGTGAGGAGGGGGGTGGAGGGTGTGGGGAAGGTGAGCAATTGTGGTCAGAGTGGGAGAGGAGGTTGAAGGGAGATAGGGGGGGAAAAGGCGGGTTTGGGGGGGGGAAATGGGAGGCCAGTGTGTGGGCCTTTTTTTGTGTGGTGGCTCCCGAGGGCCACTGGGAAGGCCAAAAGGGAAGAGGGAGTGACAGGGGTTTGTTAGTAGCGGAGGGGGGTATCGATTGGAATTTTAAAATCCCCATGTTTAAAGTGGGATGTCTGTGGCAAGAAGTGGAGGGCCCGGAAAAAAGTGTCAAGGAAGGTGGTGGAGGGCCCGGGGGGTCGGTTTTACAACGCCACTTGGAGGTTGGAGGGGGGGGAAAATAGATGCGGCGAATGCACCTGAAAGGGGGGGGAGGGGGGGGAAGGTATGGTGGGAAAGGGAGAAAAGGAACAGGTATCTAAGAAGAAGGGTGGGGCCCCCGTCATGTTTACTGCCGGGCGGGGGTGTGGGTAAAATGGAGCCCCCCATAGGAGAGTGCGCGGGGAAGTTTGCATGGGGGTTTAGACAATTTCTGTTAAAACCCAAGGGAAGGTGAGATTGCGTGAGATGGGAAAAGGTCGTGGAGAAGGGGGCTTGTTGCACACAAACGTGCTTCCAAGGGCTCCAGACAGGGGATTGGTGCGCAGGGGTTTAGGGGATGGTTTTAGGTTTTGTGGGTTTTTAAATGTGTGTCTTGGTCTGGGGAGATGCCCGAAACCACATGGGGGGCGCTGAGGGGGCCCGGATTGGGAGATTGTCCCCGGCGGAGGAAGCGGTAGAGAGTGAGGAGGGGTTTTGGGGGTAAAGGAAAAGGGGGGTTGTGTGGTTTTTTTTAGAAGGTCTTAATTTTGTGGAAGAGGGGGAAAAGGGTTTAGGGCAGGGGTGAGGGTAGACGAAGGGGAGATATGGAAACCATTTCCCAGCGCGGGTGTTGAGGGAGACAAGGAGTTTGTGATTGGCAGGCAGTGATGATTTTTGGCAGAGAGGTGCAAAAAGGGGTTTTTTGGGGAGGGTGGGAAGGGCTTTTGGTTTCCTTTGGGTTCTTTGGTTTCAAATTGGGTTTTTTAAGTACATTAAATTACATTTAAGGAGTAGATTAAAGGTGTCACTATGACTAAAGCAGAAAACATTCTATCTGGTCATCTGACACAGGCAGTGTTGGACAGCACACGTGCTCCTTGTCACGGTTGTTACAAACAGCTTGGGCCACTCAGGTTCCACAGGGCTGATTGCAGTCGTTCCCCGGGCTCTGTCGGGTGAGGGTGTTCCGATCACCCAAAGAGCAAGGGAACCCTTGATTGTGCGCAGAACGCACCCCCGCAAACAAAGGGTTTTAAAACCCGGGTTGCGGGGGTTTCCCCTGCCCTGATGCTCGCAGGACATGCCGAGACGGGCGGTGTGGTACACCCCCGATCCCATCACATTTGCGGCGCCGGGCCCGCAAAACCCCCAAAATCGCGCGACTTAAAAAACGGCTTAGACGAACGACCCCCCACCGGACGCCAAAAAATCATGGGGGGGCGTTTAAAGGGGTTAAAGGGTTGTTCCCATCTCAGGCTTATCAATGGAATATGTGTGCTGAGCTGGTACCTGCACCTATCTTGAGAATGGGCCCCTGACTGGAGAGGAGGTCATGCTTGCATGGTACTCTCCATGCATTTCAATGGGAGTTCTAAGTATAGCTCAGCCCTGTTTTTGCATGCTCCATAGAGTCGCGCAAACACCACCTCTTCCCGTTTTGCCGGGGGTCTTTTTGGGGGCTATTTTCAAATAAGTGAGGTCCCCGAGGGTATTTTCATCAAAAATTCATAGAGCTGGCTGGAAAACCCCCTTGATATTTTTTTGATCCAAGGCCCCGTTCACACGGGGTTATTTGCCGACGGATTTTCGCCGTATTCCCCCGGGTTTGCGCTCAATACGGGGCCATCCCCGGAGTCATTACGGTAATCCCTGCTCTCTAGGACAGTGGATTCCGCGCTCCTCCCCCCGGGAAATCCCCCCGCGGGGGGGAAAAAAATGAATTTTTCCCTTTTTGTACCCGGACCCCTAAACAAAGCATGTCTTGGGGCCGGGGGCGGCGCTCCCGCCGCCCCGGCCCCGCCCCCCGTTCCCCCCCCTTATTCACGGCGGATTTTGCGCTCATACGGGGCACAAATCCCCGGGAATAAGCCGTGTAACGGGGGCCCTTTCAGTACGGGATATCTAGTATACAAAGAGCTACTCTTATTATATTCTCTATAGAAAACTATGCAATTTTGTGTAACATTGTGTACCTAAATATTAAGGGCCACATGTATGAAAATGGCTAGGTCTAAAATTCACTTTGTTGCCCATAGCAACCAGTCAGAGCTCCCCTTCAATTTCATGTAGTGCTCTGGTAAAATTAAAGGGGCGCTTTGATTGGTTGTCTCCATGTATGTCTCCATTTTACAGACTTTGTTATATCCAAAATGGTTTTACATGTTAAGGTGGTTTCTCAACTCAATATCCACATTATACCAAAAAGTTAAGACCACTCTTACTTTGTGATTGACATAGATTGACACAGTATGACTTTTTAAAACAGAAAGCGACCAATAAAGTCAGAATAATTTGGCACATCTACAGAAAGTATATGACTCCAGTTTGAGGCCACACTTATAAAAGGGTTGTCTCACTAAAGGATTGCTTTTTATAGTGAAGATCTTGCAAAAATTTGTAATATGTGTCCATCAACAGTGTCCTACCTATTCCTAGATATACCCTCTTGTATGGGCTGCATCATCTCCTCAGGCTGCTATAGCTACAGACCTATTTGATCCTTCCTGATAGGCTGCCAGTGCTGGTCGCTATAGCTGCAGACCTGTTTGATCCCTCCTGATAGGCTGCCAGTGCTGTTCACTATAGCTACAGATCTGGTGTCCTCAGCAGCTCACCAATGCAGGCCAGTAGAAGCCAGTAAACCCACCCCTGAATTCAAAAATAAAACTGATAAGAGAGGGATGGGGTAAGATGAATCGATGTAGTGAGACAACCCCTTTAGGTTCATAGAGACAAATTAATTATTTCACAAAGATTGCTGTGATATCAACAGTTACTACAAAGCATACCACCAGTGAAAGAAAATGATAAAGTGCATTATGTACTGTACAATAACATTGTAGCATATTTTCCATTCTGGAGAATTCACTTCCATCCTTAGGTAATAACAGGAAGATGTTATCATTGTCTGTCATGTTAAACAGAACATCCCACTTACTCAAGGTCTGCAAAAAATAACTAGATTTAAGGGACACCAGTATATACAGGGACAGACGGACAGTGCGCCGTAGCGCTATGTCCCCCAGACTGTCTCTGCCTGCTTGCTAACCGTGACCCTAAGCAGTCAGCGACAACTCCGCGGTGGTCCTTAGGGCTCGTTCACACGGCTTATTTGGGAGCTGATTTCAGCCGTACTGCATGCCGTATTTGCGCTGCAATGTGGCTGAAATCCATCTTCTGTCATTACGGTAATCCACAGTTCTCATAGAGAATTATGGATTCCGTCTCTCCTCCCCGCTCGGCGAATCCGCTGGGCTGGGAGAAAGTGACATGCACATTATTTACGGCGTGTACGCGCCGTGAATAATGAATGTCTATGGGGCCAGCGAGCTGCCGCCCCCCCGCCCCCGCTGCACTTACACTGAGTAAGTGCAAACACCAGACAGACAAACACAATAATAGAGTAGGCGGCAGGGCATAAATGGGTCAGAACCAGGAAGAGCAAACAGAAAACATAGGTCAAGAGGCAGGCAATTGAACCAAAACATATACAAAGCGCATCTGCTCAAGCAATGGCTATCACCAGCAAGGAACTCAAGGCAGAATGGATCTTAGATAGGAAGTCAGGGACCCAGTCCAGAGAGTGATTGAAACAGCTTCCTGAACACAGCCTGAGTGGTGCAGACAGCTTATCAATATTATAGTAGAGAAACCAACAACATTTGAATAAGTAGCCACTCTGAAAAAATTAGCTTCCTCTCAGCTCTTAAACAGTCCAAATGTATCCAATACTATCAACCATGTCCAATACACTTATATTGAGGTGCAATCAACAAAGGTAAAACAGCTCACCTCACAAACAGACCTTATCCATTGTAATGGGAGTAAGAGCACGGCTCCGGGTGCAATCCCGTAATTGTGTAATGTCCAACTCCACAAGCGGCGAGCCAGCTCCTAGGCAAAATACTCACGAAATGCAGCCGGGGGATACTTAAAAAAATGTTCTCAGACTTTATTCTTCCATTTAAAAGGTTCCAAGAAGGAAAACAATCAGATTATACGGGAAGTGCAGCAGCTGGTTCATAGTACACCTAGATCAACAGCGACGTGTTTCCGGTCACGTGACCCTTCATCCTGGCATACAAACAGGTGTAACTGCACGGTTTAAGTGAGATAAAAACCGGAAGTGACATAGGAATACATCAAACAATTAACCATTTCAATCCTTGCACAATTAAACACAAGTTAAAATCTCACGAAATATAACACCAAATGTGACAAATTAGATGTACCGAAGAACAAATCAATAATAGTATTGTATATCCTGCCTAATGTTCATACCACGAGGGAAGCGCGTGTCCAAATGAAAGATCCACCACGCTTCCCTGGCTAGCAACTTCTTATGTAAGTCTCCTCCACGCGGGGAGCGCTCAATGCGCTTAATACCCACTACTGTTAGAGAACTGAGGTACCCCTGATGTACCTCGACGAAATGCTTAGATACCGCTGATGTTCTAAAAAATCCCAATCTCAACGCATCTGAATGGTGACGACGTATACGGGACTTGAGCGGTCCTGTAGTACAGCCGACATACTGAATATGACAGTGCTCACATGCTATCAGGTAAACTACCATTTTTGTATTGCAATTTATAATTTTTTTGATGGAAAAAGATCTACCATTGGCAAAGGAAGAAAAAGTAGATGTTTTTTTCACATAATTGCAAACTGTGCAAACATTGTGGCCCCATTTAAAGAAACCCCTAGTGTCTAACCACGTAGATCTTTCCAAAGAAGTTGAAATGTATGTGCTAGGTGATACCAAAGAACCTATAGTAGGGGCTCTACGAGGTACAAATCTGGTATTAAATTTCAAAAGATTTCTAATATATTGGTTGACATATAACATGGGCAGATGTGTTTTCACAATGTCAATGATTTTGTGATATTGTTTACATAATTTTTAAAAT